>JAVCKZ010057034.1:0-16298 GCA_034780755.1 Lepetodrilus elevatus | reverse complement strand
TGTCACAGTCAGATGACCCTTCTCATAGTACCTGTATAAATATCAGTGTCACAGTCAGATGACCCTTCTCATAGTACAGGATAAATATCAGTGTCTGGAGAAGGTTTAAAAGAGATCTTTAAAGAGCAATGTCTTAGCGTATGGTTGGATCTACTATATCGATATATGGGCAATGCTAATGCAGTCAGAAAAGCATTATGGTTGTAACTGGACTCCCGCCACAATAGAAAGCGTTGACCTTACATTAGTTACAACAGTGTTTGTAAGGTCAATGCTTTCTATTGTGTGGGAGCCCAGTTACAACAATTGTAACACTACAAGAGTGTCGTGCAATGGGCCCCAGATTTTCAAGTCTAATCACTACACTTATTTATTGAAACAAGGATTATTACTTGGTAAATAATTTTAAAATTAATTATTAAATTAACCGTGTCTTAATAAAGATAAAATATTCTTCCTGATTGTCTCAAACAGGAAGAACTTCAAACAGTTTATGTTATCAAATCAGATCTTATGGACATCATATCAAGCAAACTGTAACTCTCACTTGGACGCCTGTACTTTGAACCAGCAGTTATCACACAGAGTAGCTGCGCTTGAGATACGAACTGGTCCAGCCCCATTCTGAAACTCCAAGTTGATTAAATCATTGTAGATCTCCACACTGAACTCATCCGCAGACGTAGTTTGTTCAGAGAAGAACAACACAGCATTGGAGAAGCCTGGCTTCTTGTTGAACTTGAACTCAATGTCGGTGTAGGAATACGCAGCATCTTTTGGCAGAGGACTGGCCACTGCTATCCCAGAGGTTCCGTTGAAGCTGACTGGTGTGCGGAGCTTTCCCAGCAGCTTCTTTGCCGTCTGTAGTTTAATCTGAATTCGAGATATCCTACTGTTCAGTCCACCCTGCTTGGCAACGATGTTGTTCTTGTGGCCAGTAATCTGTGCAATGGAACTCTTCACGGAGTCCACTCTCCCAGACAGGCGACTTGCTGTGAAGCAAGAATAGATTTAGTTATTTACGGAGTATATTGATGGATCTTTAACTTTAATAAGGACTGGACAACTATCCTTTGTCATCACCATCAATTAAATAACACTGTTACTCATGTTGAACCATTCTATTGTAGCAAAATGAACCTTTTTTAAGAGACTATTTCAGTGTGACAATAGTGTGATGAGTGCACTAAGTGTGAAAATAGTGTATTGAAATCTCAGTACCATACTGCACTATGTGTGATGAGATCTCAACACCACACTGTAAACTGCACTAATATAATACACATGTCGTGATCTGGACACATACCTTCCTGCTGCACCGAGGCTGTGAGGCTGACCACCCTCTCCACCTGGGACTTGACTACCTCTGCTCTGGCCTGCACTGTGGTCAGTGAGCTGTTGACGCTGGTCAGACTGGCATCAGTGTTGATCTTCAGAGTTATGGCTTCAGTTGCCACTTTCATTGCCTCGTCAACAACTGCACTCACTCCTTCAGCTGAAACATGCTCAAGTCTGTCAATCTCCACTCACAAATATGAGTTGTCTTCAGCAAGTAAACACTTGCAATTACTTGTATTTGGGAAATAGTCCTGTCCATGAGTATGAAGGTTTTATTATCTGAGATTCAAATTAACTTGATATTGAGATGTATGTGATTGTATGTACAATATAGGAAGTTTTGGGATATAATAGACTAAAGACTTACATTTGGCCTTGTCAGAAACCTCTGCTGCCTGCTGTGGCAGCATCTTCAGTTTGTTCTGGATGGCCGGCCACTGGTTCTGAGACAGCTGAAGACTAGCATCAGCACTAGTTATCTTGCTCATGAGGACTGCAGACAGAAGTGTCACATGTACAAGTTTTACATCTGTCTATGAGACAGCTGAAGACTAGCATTAGCACTAGTTACCTTGCTTATGAGGACTGCAGAGACAGAAGTGTCACATGTACAAGAAGTGTCACAGAAGTGTCACATTACATCAATGCAAAAAGCTGAGGACATCTAAGTGAAAGCTACTTTAAAGGGAATTATGTACACAGGCTTCAACATAGCCTACCTGGAGTGTTGTAGTTCTTGGATCGAGCATCATTTAAGAGCTGGTCACTGAAGGCCTTGGACACTTTGGCGTCATTCTCCAGCTTGACAATGGTGATGCCGGTCAGTAGCTTCCTAGCCTCTGCTATTGTCTTCTCAGCCTCGGCCGCAGTGGTCAGTGATGTGTTCAAGGTGACGATGACCGTCTCAAAGTTAGTGATGGCTTTTACTGCAGCACTGCCCCTCGGCTTGACTGTTCCGAATATACTGCAATAAAGGGAGATAATTCTATAGTTAATATTACAATATAAAGGGAGATAATTCTATAGTCAGTAAAAGAAACAATTGTTGATTTTCACGAAGGGTAAAAGATGGGATCGAGTACAGAAAAGCTAACCATCAGTAGGAAGGAGAGTGAGTTGATGTCCTAATCCTTATTTCAGTATAGGATGACATATGAGAAACAGTAGATTCATGAAAAAGAGTATTTGAGTATATTTTCTGAAAGGTTCAAAAGACTTGATGAATTTTGTGTGATGTCTTTGTAATCTGCATAGTTCAGGGTTTAAAGTGTAGGACGTAGCAAGAAATATTTTATCCTGACTGTAGTACATTTGTAAAAGAAATAATCATAGACTAAATGTGTGGTTGTAGTTTAAATATTACTGAAATATTTTCAAATCTCTTTTGTAGAGAAACCACATATCTATATGATCTGCATTATCTGATGAATTGTCCATGTCCCTCCTATACAGAACAGGTTGATTCTAAGTTAACATGTACTTTAACCCTCAGCCTGCTGGATTAGACACATGCACAGCTCTTCAGTTGCCTTCAGTATGGAGAGAGTTAACTTTTAATGGCAAGTCTATAGCTAAGGTTGGAGGTGAGGTTAGGAGAGCCAATACAAGCCAACAGACTGACCTTCTGAGTGTTCCGGTATCTACAGTGAGAGACTGAGCCTTGGCTTCTGACAGCAGGATACTCTTGTCTGCGGCAGACACTCTGGTTCCTAGTCTGGTCTGGAGAGTCTGCAGCTCAGTATACCCGGTGTCCCAGTTGCTCACTCCTACAACGACAGTGAGCAGGGGAGCTACACACACGCACACACTGCTCACCTTACAGCCTCGAGCATTGTTTTAACGATGGGTTAGGTGCATTATAAATATGCATATTATTACATTATTATTATATGATTTGGTATTTGGGCCTTGTGACTACACATGCTTGGCCATTGTTATTCTGGTTAAAGAAAGTAATGAACACAAATTGAATGCTGTCTAGTTTTTAATGCTATGGAAATCATCAGGTGCATCAGGTGCATGTCATGTGGAAATAGAGACATCATGTCTTCCTTGTCTGATTTCTTGTCTACTGTTTGACATTACAGCAGCGATATTTCACCCATACTGGTATTCTTCCATGGCGTATAGTATAGCATTAACTGCTGTGAACAACTAGCTTCATGGAATGATTGAATCAATTAACTACCGTAGAACTATAGAACTTGTCATTTTCAACATTCCTCTACAGCTACAGTGAATACTTCAGCAAAGCTCTCTTATCAGCTAAGAGACCACAGTGATCTTTGCAGTGTAGTAGCTATCGGCAAAGAAACCATTACGGTATGGCCTATTAGTGGATAAGAGAGCTTTGTGAAAGAATACCCTGGTCTGATTGCCTGGGACTGTTGGTGGTTGGACAACAGTGAAGGTGTTCAATGGACTCACCAGAAGGAAGGGCAACGCTACCAAGAAGTTGTGCAGCGTTCCCTGACTTGAGTTTCTGGTAGTCTAGGTGAGCGATGGTGGCTGTCTGGTAGCGGGTCTCTGCAGACCCATAGATCTTGCTAAGCGCCGTTGTTGCCTTTGTAATAGCTGCTAGGTTAGCCTCCGCTTGAGCCTTGCTGGTCTGAAGCAGCAGCAGTGCATATAGTTACAGAATAGAGATTTATGAAAACATTACACATGAGGGAAACAGTGTTACTGAAATACATCATATTACATTACTTACAATGTCCTAGGATATTGTGATGTTTGATTCCATGTCTAGTGAACTGAACTACCCAATCCTGTCTTCAAAGCATTAGAGAACAATAACTTTGGTCCATGTCTCGTGAACTGAACTACCCAATCCTGTCTTCAAAGCATTAGAGAACAATCACTTTGGTCCATGTCTCATGAACTGAACTACCCAATCCTGTCTTCAAAGCATTAGAGAAGAATCACTTTGTTCTATGATAAACATGTTCATGACTGCAGAAAGAAAACAGCTGCTGACAGTTGCCCTATGGTGGAGTTTGTAGCTGGAACTCTCACCTTGGCTTCTGTCTGCTGCCGTGTGATGTTCTGCTCCATGGTCTGCAGCTTAGACAGGTTCTCATCCCAGCTTCTCAATGACAGAGTCTGTTTACCATAGTCAGCCTTAATTGATGTTTCCTCCGCCTTCAGGGCAGTGAGTGCTTTGACCTGGAAACCACATACAGAAGTGTCATCAACATTTTATACTAAAATATTGCAAAACATGGATACATTATTTTGTAGAGTTAGTCAGTATTATTCCATTCTGAATCTCATGCCAACCAAGAATAAGAACATGCTAACAATATCTCAAGTTGACCTATAGAAGACAAACAGAAAGACATACCAGTCAGTAAAATGATATCGGCCAAAAATACATATGATCTTAGTTGATTTTGCACATGATCATATAGAACATATGTATCTTCTTTTTACTATGGTACAACAGTAAACAAACTATAAGTAACAGTTTTATATCTGTACTTGACATAAGCTGCATCCTCGTGAATGCATGGCAGCCAGAAGTATGAATAGAACAATCTCAATGCGTATGTTAAAATTCACACACGTTCACAGGATGCAGATGCCATTATGAACAACTTTATGGAGGATTAATTACCTATCAGAAAAATAACAAGGTTTATAGGGTTGCTTAGGATGTGGAATGACCCTTTACATTCTGCTGAACGTGTGACAAGAGTTGCAGCCAATTCTAAGAACATTAGGCCAAGTGGCAGCAGAGATATAATTATAGTGGAAACATTTATATAGTTCTTTTAAGATCTTTGTTTTACTACAATAATATGAATTTAAAATAAAATAAAATCACTGACTTGAGTTGTAGCTTTTGTCTTCATGGCTTCCACAGACTTGTCTTTCACAATCTTCTGATATGCGGAATCCACCTTTGTCTTTTGTGTGTCAAAGTTCAGTCCAGTTACTTTTGTGTTTACTGCTTTGCTTTTGTACTGAAAAGTATCAACCATTTATTACCGAGTACTGAATGATGTATACTGTATACTGTCAGTCTCTTGTATATTTCCAATGGGCAATCATTGCATATTGGTAAAAGATTACCACAGACTATTACATTTCACAAAGTATCCCAAATACTAAACTTCTACTTATTGGATGAATCCAATTTTGTTCTATATAGAGTGTATTCTGATGCTACCAGCTTGCACATGGTTAACTTATTTAATGCTATTGTAAACTGATCCTGAGATTTGAACCTGAGTTGCTGGATTGTGAATCATAGGGGAAAACCATAGGGGTAACCCTACTGACCATGACCACTAGGAGCATCTTATATCACACCTGGCTACATTCTCAACCTCCACACGGTGACTCGTCTTCAAATTAGCCAAATGGGTACCCTTGCTGGCCAAGACCAGGACGGGCATCTTATATCACACCTGGTTACATTCTCAACCTCCACACGGTGACTCGTTTTCAAATTAGCCAAATGGGTACCCTTGCTGGCCAAGACCAGGAGAAGCATCTTATATTACACCTGGCTACACTATTCTATGTTGAATGGAAGAAGATGCTGGTAATATCTGTCAATTCACTTATCTGTGTTTCACAGGTCATACCATAATCTTCATGAAAAAACCATGGTCGGGTCCACACTATGGTTTTACAATGAGGACCTTGATGTGAACCTAGACTACCTGTAGGCTTGTGTGTTGTTTTGGTGAAAAGCAGGCCTGAAGTCTTCAAGTAAGAGTTTGTACCTGCTGTGCTGTGGCATTGTTATTCTGGAGTTGATTCTTGTAGATGCCGCCCTTCTGTAGCACTGTTCTCAGGAAGTCCAGAGTGCGGAGACTCGCAGTCAACAAAGCCTTCTGTCGGGTATCTTCACTTCCTGCATTAGTCAGCTGTAGCCCTGATTGACTCTTTAGATTGGTTACCTGGAGAAATGACGTCACACTAAACATAATTGTAGAATTTTGAGGAAATCCAACCAGTAATGAACACAGTTGTTCTTTGAACTAAGTATGTTGTTTGCATAGATAATATCACAAGCTAGTAGACATGCATGCAGTTTCATAAATGATTTCATATACATTTCTTATGTTAGTAACAATATTGAAAAATCATCTCCTTTTGGCTATTGTACATTGAAAAATGTATATTATACATGTGTACATCAAACATGGTTGTACATACAATATGTAAGAATTTATCATGTCTGACCTTTATCTTAAGGTTCGTTGTCACCATCGAGGTGACATTGTCCCTTGATGTTGATATGGAGGTTATCAAGGTATTCAGTGCCCCGAGATCAGCATCAGACAAACCCAGACTAGTAGTAATGTTTGCCATCAGCTTCTGGAGGTTCTAGAGAAAAAGAAGAAACAAGATTATTTTAAGAATGATTTAAATGAAATCCAAACGTTTCCTCACTGCTCATACATATAGGTCCAATAATGCATTGGTAGTCACACTCATCTAACTGACAATCTAAGCTGAAGAAGGCTTCAATATTGGCATTCATGTAGCAATCTGTCAGAGGTAAACACAGGGGAAAGCAGGTGCAGCTAGCCCACTGATGAGCATGATGAGTACCATGCAGGGGCTGCTTCTTTCTAGCTGTTTTGTCTGTATTTTCTGTCCGATGCATGCACAGTTACCAAGGATCAATACCGCACAGTGTAACTGTGCATGTGTCGGACAGAATGTACAGAGAGAACAGCTAGAAAGGAACAGACCCCAGTGAGCATGATTACCAGTGAACTGGTTGAGTACCAATGAGCATGATGAGCACCAGTGAGCATGATGAGTACCAGTGAGCATGATGAGTACCATGAGCATGATGAGTACCAGTGAGCATGATGAGTACCAGTGAGCATGATAAGTACCAGTGAGCATGATGAGTACCAGTGAGCATGATGAGTACCAGTGAGCATGATGAGTACCTGTAAGTCTTTGTCCTGCACTTGTAGCCCTGTCACATCCTGTGTAATACGGAATGCCTCCTGCCACCGGGCTTTCAGAGCCAGACTGTCATTGCCTAGAGCACTCTGACAGGTGCCACACCCTGAAACACAGAGAACAGTGTACCAGTATAATGGGGAAATCATACAATGAAATATTAACATTACGTTAAGTAAAAGTTAACCGTATTCATTCTGGAAGCAGTTGGAGACATCCTATGGAGAAGTAATTTAGATTAATTCAAATAGTAGTTTAACATTTGATGCATGATGTTTGGTGTGTGCATCTACAAAGTCATGCAATACCAGCCATTGCAGTGTGGAATCAACAGGCTGTCACAATACCAGCCATTGCAGATACGAATCGGCAAATTCAGTCACAATACCATCCATTGCAATGAGGAATTGGCAAATTCTGTCACAATACCATCCATTGCAATGAGGAATCGGCAAATTCTGTCACAATACCATCCATCGCAATGAGGAATCGGCAAATTCTGTCACAATACCATCCATTGCAGAGAGAAAATCTTACTCATTTCAATGCTGGATATGGCAAACTGTTACCTCAATGAAATAGATTGAAAATTAACAAAATATATATATTCTGACGGAGGCACTGTACAAAGAGAACTGCCAGAATGACCCACGTGTGCATCCAGTCTTGGTGAAGTTGATGTAGAGAGGTTTGCACTGGTCACACTTCCTCCCTGCCACTCCAGGCCTACAGACACACCGACCCGTCAGTCCATCGCACGCTTCAGTTGTATTGGTAGTGCCAGTGTCGTTACAGCTACAGGCTACAACAGCATCACAGCAAAAATTGTTTCTACATTTCAATTTATCTCATCACTCTGACAAAGAGTCATTGTGTAACAGTTCATGTAAGCAACCTAGTTGGAACTTGGTGCTCTAGAAATAGTAGTAGTAGTAATAAGGCCATTTAATTCCTTGGTTTACGGATATGCCGATCCATTTTTGTTCATTTTGGAAAATGATATTAATTATTTGTATTATATTCTGCTGACAGTGTGGTTGTCTTTAGAAAATTATGTTTATTTTTCTGACAACCAATCATTCATAATCTCCAAGTATTATTATGTTTATGTTTAACCAAATTAACTGGACAAAATATAAAATTATATTTACTGGTAGTTATATTTTCAACCAACCGAGCCAAAATGATCCCCCAAATCTGTAAACCAGGGAATCAAACAACTAGGTATAGCCTAATGGCACAAAGAAATATGTGTTTTTTTCTCCTCAGGAAACAGTCACTGTGTTCATTGTTTTCATTCTATTTGATTGAAATTGTGAGTGTAAAACATGAATTTGAGGCATTTGAGGCATATCCAACATTCTGACATCTCCAAGGATCTTACCTTGACATTGTTGTTTCGGCAGACCAAAGTAGCCTTTTATACACTTGTTACAGCTGCCACCAGCCTTGACATGGTCCTTACACAAACAGAGGCCTGAGTCGGGCGTACACTGTAGACTCTTACTTCCAGCCACAGTACAGTTGCAGGGCAGACAACCTACATCCAGGGGAGACAACTTTGTCATAAACCAAAAGTTATCAAATTGTTAATAGCTATGAATTCTATATTTCTAATATTTTTGATGGAATGAAAAATTAATCAATAAAGATATTCCAAACAGTACAGATAGAAGTGATACGGTAGTTTACCTGGTTTTTCTACTTTGTAGCCCCAGTAGTTCTCCATACATTTACTACAGGTACGTTCTGCCACCCCGGGATAGCATGAGCAGGCGCCAGTCGCAGCATCGCATTGTGTGCCATTCTTTGATCCTTGACTGACACACCCGCACACTGCAACACACGATACACCCAGCATGTCAACCCAGCATGTCAACTCAACATGTGCCTAGAGCTTCATTAAACTAGTTCTACGGTATATTGGACACTCCGTGCTGTTCCATATGGGCTATTATCTAGGCTGTTCTATATTGGACACTCTGTGCTGTTCCATATGGGCTATTATCTAGGCTGTTCTATATTGGACACTCTGGGCTGTTCCATATGGGCTATTATCTTGGCTGTTCTATATGGGCCACTCTGGGCTGTTCAATATTGGACACTCTGCCTCTGGGCTAGAACTTGCTGCTCTTTCTCAGTAGACAGATGGTCACTCTAGAGCATTATTTCTAGATGGTTACATTACTTGTAACATAAGAAGCATTATAATAGCAGCATAAAAAGATGGTTGGTTTAACAAGTTTGTTGAATATACATATATATGGACACATATCATTGTTTATATGTCTGCCTACAGATACCTCTTCAAACAATATTTCAAATGGGTCATCATTTTCACTTTCAGAATCAGACACATTAATGGATTCAAGATACTCTTAAGATCATGACTTCAAGTAAAATATAGGAATCTCTTTGAGAAGCCACCTGAATATGTCCCCCTGCCATAAATCAATGCCAAGGTCATACATAACTCAAAGGTAGGCAAACGTCATCACTGAAGACTTGTTCTAAAACTTCTGCTTCCTACCTTCACAAGTCTTGTTGTTCATGTAATATCCTTCAATACACTCTTCACAGTTATTCCCCTTTGTTTTCCCCGTACAGTTGCTGCACGTGCCATTGGTTGAGTCACAGATCGTACTTCTTCCGTTACAGTTACAGGGGGTGCAGGTACCAGTCGTGATCACCTTAGGGGTGCCGTAGTGGAATGGCTTACAGCTGTGGTAGACAAATATATACATTGATTGATAAAAGGTAGGTCTTCATGACTTCTCTAGTTAAGAAATAGTGTCTTGTTGGTTAGTATACCCAGAAGTTCACTATCTACTATTAGCATTGTGGATGTTCTCAACCAGTGTTCGAAATTACTATTGGCCCGTTGGCCCGGCCATTTCTCCCAATGCTAAAGGTAACCTAAGGGCCAGTAGAAATTCATATTTTTTGTAAACATTTGTTATTTGTATCATTATTCGGGCCAGTTTCAAGCGGTAATTTCGAACACTGTTCTCAACTGATACTGTGGGGCAAGGAGCTATATTATCTGTGTGAGGTGTGACAGTGATTAATTCCTGGGGTGCATTCAAATACACAACGGTTTGCAAGCAGTTTACAAGCGGCATACCAAACTAACCACTGTCTTAAGAGTTGTATGAACCGTACACAAAATGAAACATGTATTACTGTAAATGCAATAAAGAATTGAATTAAATAGTAGACATGGGACAGTGAATCAGTTTAGCTAAGCGGCTTACTCAGCCCTGTGCTGATTGAACGCACCCCTGCTCTCTAGCTTCCCTGACTGCTAACTCTAGACATGGCAGGCTCAGTAAATACACACCCGTCACAGAGCTTCCCTGACTGCTAACTCTAGACATGGCAGGCTCAGTAAATACACACCCGTCACAGAGCTTGCCGATGTATCCAGGACTGCAGAAGGAACACATGGGCTGACTGCCCTCCAATGTGCAGGTCTCGTTGACCACTCGTGGTCGGAAGCATGGACACTGTACGCAGTCTGATGGCGTTCCTTTCGTGGCATTCCCATAGAACCCAGTCGCACACATCTCACACTTGTCACCTGAAGTTATCATACTGAATCATTGCAAAATCATTAAACATTCCTGATGCAAGAAGTGTTACATGAAAATACTTGTTTAATTCAATTTGTTTACTGATACTACGGCCATTGTCACTGGTCCATATACATGTATTGAACAAGTATGCCAGTGGCTGTACCTATGGTGTTGGCTTGACAATTCAGGCAGGCTCCTGTCTTGGAGTCACAGGTCTTGGAGTGTTGGTTGCACTGGCAGGGTACACATGTACCCAGGTACTTGTCAGCAGCAGCAGTGGAACGCTTGTACCCAGCAGCACAAGTCTGTCAACAAGTCATCAGTAAACCACAGTCATAATTGTGGAATGAATCTGGTTTGGTACAATAAATGTTTTTAACATCGTGGTCCTATCTATTTGAGAACATGCTGAAGATGACAATAAATAGTTACAACCAGTTCTCAAAGGTTTACTGTAACATTCAACATTACAGAGGTTGTGGGTTTAGTTTCTTCCCTCCCTAAAATTGACAAGCTGTGGTATGTGAAAGAATCTTGAAAGTAGCTCTAAAAACCTCAATTTAAAAATAACAATAATAAATATGACATGTATAAACATCAAACACTATGACCTATACAAACCTAAAACACTATGACCTGTACAAATATCAAACACTATGACCTGTACAAACATCAAACACTATGACCTGTACAAACCTCAAACACTATGACCTGTACAAACCTCAAACACTATGACCTGTACAAATATCAAATAATATGACCTATACAAACCTAAAACACTATGACCTGTACAAACATCAAACAATATGACCTGATCAAACACTATGACCTGTACAAATATCAAACACTATGACCTGTACAAACACTATGACCTGTACAAACATCAAACACTATGACCTGATCAAACACTATGACCTGTACAAACATCAAACACTATGACCTGTACAAACCTCGCAGGAGAGTCCTGTGTATTCAGGTCCACATTTACAACGTTCCACACTGACGGCCAGGTCACCACTAATAGCATCCACCCCGTACTTAAGGCGTATCAACCTAGAAAACAGAACACCATAGTGGATTAGTGGACAACCGATAAACACAATGCTTTAGTGGACAACATATTTATAAACAAACAACATCTGAGTGGACAACAACAAAATACAACACAGTACTTAGCATCAGCAATAGTTACTGGATGGAACCAAGGATTCCATAGACTAATAGAAGTAATGAGAATACTATGAATTAGTTTGGAACTGATTCTTTTGATAGAATCTGCTCTATTACCAGTAAGTATTTTATTGGCATAATCGGTACTATAATACCAATATATAAATATCTATAGCACAAGTCCTTCCAGGAACCAGGATATCCTTGCGGTAATATGTAGCAAGATGACACTAATATATATATAGATTGCAATAAAATTCAAAGCAACTGACCAGGATACGTGGTTGGCACTAAGGAACCTTACTGGCAACAAGATGGCGGAAACATCAGTGAGTGCCAACAAGAACTTCCCCCTGGTGGGAACAGACTTGTCTGCCTCCAGCTTCCATCCCGACTCTCGCATTGCTACTGTTACACTGTTCGTGGCATCGTCTTTGAGAGCTCCAATATCATACACATATCTTGTATTCCCTCTACCGATTAAAATAGCCTTTACAGGTATTGGTTTTCCTGTGGCATCTTGTTTGTCAAATTTTACAGTTGCTTCAATAACTGTCCCATATACAGGAAGTAGGTTTCCTGTTAAATCCGGAACCTTCCAGTAGATTTCACGGGTTACATTGACCCTGAGAGATTGCTGAGAATCCTTTAGTTGTTGAATTGTAGGGTCACCCAGACCGGCGCCACTGCTGTTCACAAGGGATATTAATGAAACCAGCTTGCCATCTTTGGATTGTACCAGTGATGCAGTTTTCTGGAGAGTAACAATGACATTAAGATATTGAATGTGAACATAGTATTTTGAAAATACATGTATTGTGAACTAACGAAACAAGGGTAGTATCTTAAATATTCCTCAGATAAACATTCTCAGTATTTGTAAAATATATTAAGATGGAGATTTGAGACAGTATGGAGACAATGGGCACTCTCGTCCAGACCTAACTCTTCTTCACTCATACCAGGCACAATGTGCCATAATTTACTAATAATTCATCACTCATGTACATATTGAACTACAACTAGAGGACTGATTACTTTTGTACTTTGCCTGTTCAGATATATCAGATAATGAGAAGAAATACCAGAAATGATGATATGTATTACCATGTCATTATAAGAGTTTTTATATAGGAACATAATTTGTGGAGGTTACCACTGATGGAGGTGAAGTGTGATTTCAGCATAGATCAAGCCCAACATCTATTACATCTGACCTTCACCCATACACGTCTATATACAAGGACTAGTAATACCAGCAGCAGTAGGACTAGGAGGACTATTCACCAGGGGCCGAGATTACGAAACTTTCTGAGTACGATTTCATACTCAACTCAGAATGTTGTTCATAAAACGTCATGTGACGTCATAATCTGAGCACAAAAACGTACTCTTGTGAGTAGGGCTATGACGTCACATGACGTTTTATGAACACAATTCTGAGTTGAGCGCAGAACCGTACTCAGAAAAGTTTCATAATCTCGGGGCCTGGTTTATGCTTGAGCATCCACGTTAGCTGTCTTAGCCCGGATACCAAACGTGACACCTAAAAATAATAGCTTAATTTACTGTGTGTGATATATGTTTAGGTAGATTAAGGCTGCGTCAAACATTCAACAGTCTAAATGAAATGGAAATGAATATGATGGAAGAGTGAACCCGTACTATAGATTTACCTAATGTTTAATTTCGTTATAAACTTCAACGTAAATTAGTATCGAACATGTATTTATCAGGATGTGTGTATGTGTATGTGTGTATGTGTGTGTGTGTGTGTGTGTGTGTGTGTGTGTGCGCGCGCGCGTTACCTATCTGCAAAGAAAGCATTATTATGGTCTCTAAGTGGATAAGAGAGCTTCGTGAATGGATATCCTGGTGAATAATTGTACACAGTCGGAACATTATGGCAGTATTACTGCTTTGCTATAAGAAAACTAAGACAGTCTATAATAACTATATATCTGGGTATCCTTTCACAAAGCTCTCTTATCCGCTAAGAGACCAACGGAAGCGTTATCGTCTCTTATGATGAGAGCTTCAATGAAAGGATACCCTGGTGAACAATTCTATGTAATCGGAAGATTCTCGCGTTATTATTGCTTTGCTCCAACACTTATTTAATATAGTTGATGAACAGTAGCCGTCAGTCTAAATATTCTGGCGTTATTAATACTTTGCTACAATAATAATGATCTCTGGTGAGGATATTCCAATTGCACTTGCCGACTCGGCGTATGATTTCATCAAGAAGTGTTTGTGCATTCTCGCAGTTAAGAGATCCTTTTAGTGGACGTTAAAACTAGACGCCAGTGCACGTTTGGTCTAGATTCGTTCTTCCGTTATATTGCAGAGCAAATTTGCTTTCTTCCGTTATATTGCAGATCAAATTTGCTTTATTAATGTTACACGCAAGTATGGTGATGGCGTCGGTGGCACTGGAAAAAAAATAGGATAATGATAATTTATTCGAATTCGATTTGACAAGGCAACTTTCCGTCTTTTCTTCGGAAACATGGTAGTTTTTTTGTTGTTGTAATGTGACATGTGTTCAAAGTACAGCATTATAGTAGCGCAGAGCTCAATTAAAATTAATGACGGTGTGCTGAGAATAATATGTGCAATGTAGTGATTAGAGAATGCCCACTCCAGTGCACAGTGTCTTCATGAGAAAGTGTGAAACCCTGACGTTGCAAACTGAAATGCGTTTAAATCACGTGGTATCCGCTCTTCTTTTTAAACACCGTAGTGTAGTTATTAATAAACTACTATTGAAATTCTGATAATGGATCCAAATTGCCCAGAAATGTAGTGAATAATTCCTTACACTGCAACGTGTAATGCGTCTAATTCACCTCGATTTGATTTGTAACCGTGATTTTGTTATTTCTATGTTACATGACCTACAGTGAGTGAAATCCTCTTCCAAATATGGGGTCAATCTAGTTCCGAGTTAGAAGAATTTGCGAGTTCGACGGATCCTGTCTTAATGTTTTGTTGACATGGAATTCAATATCACTTCTGGTTACCTCCACTGTCTGGTCTATGTGTATTACACGAAGATGATCCGTCCCAAAATTGAAGGCGGTTAGGCGATAATGTAGCTAATGCATCACACCGTGTAATATAATAGTGTATCTCAGTGGTGACACGCATGATGGCAACTTCATCGTCAGCTGAAAGGCGTATTGTACTGGTATTACGGTTCAATGCTAATGGATATCCATGGGGTCCAGGTCAAAAGCCACTTAGGTCAAAAGCCCCTCGGTCAAAAGCCCCTCGGTCAAAAGCCCCTAGGTTAAAAGCCCCTCAGGTCAAAAGCCCCCATATTGTGAAAGATGAACAATATTTATTCAGTATGACATTTTAGATCACAAGATTCGGTGAATATATAAAATACAGTGATACAGTTTCACAGTTTCATTGAATATATAAATACTATGTTTACTTTCAAGAGTCCAGGTAACAGTCTTAATTCCATCGAACAAGTAATCCTATTATCAGAACAAGTAATCCATAGAATTGATGTTGACCTCATTGACATCGGCCGGTTTTACAAAGGACTGTACTCATTAATAAACACTGAATACATTATTGCAATGCAATTTGTTTAGTTTATATCTCTATTCATATACATCGAACCAAACATTACTATGATGAGACTCACTAATTGGAATTGTATACACTATCTGTGATTGGTCATTGGTGTCTGACATTCTAACTTTCTTGTACAAAACAAACCATAATAATTAATAATTAATATTAATAATAATAATAATAATAATAATAATTAAAAATAATACAATACAATAATAATAATAATAATATCTGTATTATCCTTGAAATACGTACGCCTTTCTCGTCGGATTTCTCGTCGGACGTGCACGGTCCAAAGCCAGCCACCTTGATCTCTTTCAAGAAGGTCAGCAAACAGTTTCTTGCTGCTAATTTCCGGTGAACAATCTGTCAATAAAACATACATAAACCGTTATAACTGTATTTTTCTATTCATGGATTACAACATTTCTGAAGACCTGCGCTATCAAAAGTGCATTGTATGTTAATTTATTTTTAAATGTTGTGGTCTACGTAGATACACTCATTCCTAGCTGAGATATAAATCATAATTATGGTTATATATTAATGCTATTTAAAAAGATATATTATTTAAACAATATTTATTCTCATGACATGACATACACACAATACATTTAACAATACAATAATATACATAAATCATGAGAGGGGATTGACAAACAGGATGTTAACATCCTATATTAATGT
>JAVCKZ010057023.1:0-16300 GCA_034780755.1 Lepetodrilus elevatus | reverse complement strand
TTCTCATGTAGTTCACATTTGATGTTTTTAATCGACTGGGGACTATACTTGTCAAATACAGTGGAAAATACCATTTAACAACCAATCCAGGGCCAGAAATCACATCTATGCCGTACTGACTGCCGTACGGAGCTTCCGGCTGGCAGCAAATTCAAATAATTTAGTGCTTTATAACATATATACACACAGACACACGCAAATATACATTCATACTGTTCTACTGTTATTGTAAAAACAGCTGCTGGTGATGATCTCCTATCTGAGAAGTTCTTTCTATGAGCTGCTGAATGAGGTCTCGTGGATGGACAAGAATACACGAGATCTCGCACGAGAAAAGGTAACCATTGACAAAGCCAATCACATTGTGGGCATATTTCTCTATGCAATTTTATTTTCAGTATTTGAGGAATACACTCTTCCACGTTATTGCTGTTCATTTAAACATTTTAGCTAGTTAACATTACAGTTTGGATGTAATGCAGGAAGAATTGTAATACAAACTGCCGTTTTTGGACACATGGGGAAAGAAACACTTTGAAACTTATCACAAACAAATATTTTGTCCTGGATTTCTTACACAATGTTCCTTTATTTGAAAATGGTTCGTGTTTTCTAACCGATTTTCTTTGCTATGGCACCGCTCTTCGAGTCAAAACGTTGGAGGAGTATTTTAGCGAATAAGTAAATAAGAACACTTCATTTCAGATAATGTGATTTAACGAAAATTAATATCATATTAATTATTCAAAGTGAATTATGTATCGTTTACACTTCTTCTACTAGGCAGAGGTGATGACAGAGAAGATTGGATACCCTGACGACATAAAGGACAACAAATACTTGGACACCTATTATGAAAACGTAAGTATTATTAGATTCCGTGAAGGGAACCGCGCACTACATCTTATTAAAATGACATCATCTGATGAATTTTGCCTTATTTTCGAAAAATTGTTCCGACCACCTCAACACTGGATGACATAGTGCTTTCAGATCGTGAATTCCTGATTACGTATTTCCTAATCATTTCTCGATTTCAGTATCAATTCAGCGACGATCAGTTCTTTGAAAACGCACAGATTTACATGGAAGAAATATCCAAGGCTAGCCTGCGAAAACTCAGGGAGAAAGTTGATAAATCAGAGTATGCAAGCCTACTTTACAGTATATAATGCCTTAGTATGTAATATGTCTACTAAATGTGCACACCTGTCCTGTGCCACCCTCTCCCAACAGCTCATACTATTCACTACAATCATAGTACTAATCAGCAAGATTCAAGCTGATGACCCTGCGGACAGAGGATGGTCCTGTGTATACTATACTATATAGAGGTCTATATCTAAGTTTTCTCTCATTGTATACTAAGCTATACAAAACTATATATATAACATATTAATATGTTTTCCATTTCAGATGGCGCATCAGACCAGCGATTATTAATGCATTCTACAGCTCGTCATCGAACGAGATTGGTATGTGATCAGCACAATTAAGTACATTTGCACATAGAAATACTAATATTACCAACATACTAGTAATAAGAGAAGAGAACAATGAATCAATATTTGAAATAAATGTTCAAATAATAGAGTATACCAATTCTCGAATTATGAATAAAAATGTAGAATTTTGAAATAAAGTACGGTTGTTTATTTCAGTATTCCCGGCTGGAATTCTGCAAGCTCCGTTTTACAGTCAGTCACAACCAAGGTGGGATTTGTCAATTATTTATTCACGCATTATTCACAGTAGACTAGGCCTAGTTGTACGGGTATTCACCATTAACTGGAGGCAACCTGAGATACCCGAAAGACCGTGGAGAAGGTTAAACGTGTTGTGTTTATTCTTTATTGCTAAATATTACTTCAATTGTTTTCAGTTACCTAAATTTTGGTGGAGTTGGTTCAGTTATAGGACATGAAATAACTCATGGATTTGATAGTAAAGGTAAGTCTGAGCTAATATAAGCGCATTATTAAGGTATATAATCTTGATTATTTAAGTTATATAATCTTGTTTATATTTCTATATCTTGGATTGTTAATACTATAGTTATTGCACACCTTATGGGCCAAATTAATTAATGTTCCCAGGAAAACATTTGAGGAGTATAGATACATTAATGTCAGATACAAGCAACTTGATGGTAAGCCTCTTCTCTGCGCAAACCAAAGGGCATACTCAAATTCAACACGAAACTTCTGTTCACAGGTCGGCAGAGAGACAAAGATGGAAATCTACGTCAGTGGTGGGACACTGATGTAATAGAGAGGTTCACCAATGCCACCCAGTGTTTCATCAACCAGACGTCAAGCTTCTTCATGCCGGAGGCCGGGATGTATGTACGTACTATCGTGGCAATGGTACCACACAAACTAATGTTCGGAGGCCGGGATGTATGTACGTACTATCATGGCAATGGTACCACACAAACTAATGTTCGGAGGCCGGGATGTATGTACGTACTATCATGGCAATGGTACCATACAAACTAATGTTCGGAGACCGGTGTGTATGTACGTACTATCGTGGCAATGGTACCACACAAACAAATGTTCCGGTCATAGTGTCACCCTATCTATATTAAACAAATATCGTCACACTCCTGGAATGTACGGTCAGTACATTTCCATTATTGTGTTTTCAGACTAGATATTTAGCAGTAACATTGAAATAAGAAGGTCTCTTACAGAAAAACGTATACGAGCTACAACTAAACCCTGCTGTAAATGTGTTCGAATGTTATAAGGCTGTTTTACTATTTGAATATTCGTACCATACTAAATATCATTCGGAAATAACCGGGCCCAGTTGCTCAGAACAGTTGTAGCTACAATTGGTTGTTATTCAAATTTTAGGGACAAATTTCTAGTACCGTAGCACGAATTCACTTTATCGCTACAATCCGTGTAGCTAGCCATATTTCCAATCATTGTGCCGATACTAGTATTTCATGCAATGGACTTTCACTTGCATGGATCAGGTACCTAACATTTGACTTGTTTTGAGCAACGGGGCCCTAGTATATGTTAGGCCTGGGTATGCACGATACATGACACATACAATAATTTAGAACTCCGCCTGTTGCAGATTAACGGCAAGTTAACAGTCACAGAAGACGTTGCCGACAGCGGTGGAGTGAAGCAGAGTTACAAGGTTAGCATGAAATGTACCAGAAGTCAGACCACCACGTACACCCTTCTGCTGCTTCTATTTACATAGCACTCACAATGTTGTAGTAAGCTCGGGAAACAGTGTAGCTACAATAGTGATGTAATAAGTCCATTATAATGGCTACAATAGTGATGTAATCATTCCATTATAATGGCTACATTTGTGATGTAATCATTCCATTATAATGGCTACAATAGTGATGTAATCATTCCATTATAATGGCTACGATGGTGATGTAATCATTCCATTATAATGGCTACAATAGTGATGTAATCATTCTATTATAATGGCTACAATAGTGATGTAATCATTCCATGATAATGGCTACAATAGTGATGTAATCATTCAATTAATGGCTACAATAGTGATGTAATAATTCCAGCTGATTAATTAAAGATATTTTTTGGAGAAATGAGAATGACGCGTTAACTATGGCAATGCGACCACACGTATATTTATGTCTTATCTGAGTTGTTATACGCCTGTTACATCACACTCCACGTATATTTAGTAACACTAGAATGGGATTAAACCTCAGACTGCTCCTATATACGTATAATCTGTATATGAATATATGCATTCTGTATTGTAGTGTAGAGTACAGGAACCACTTCTGGATTTACCATTTTATGATTAGATTTGACACATTGCACAATATATAACAAATACTGTCGAATTGTATAGCCCGTAAGTAGACGTGTGTAATAACGTATGCAATCGATCTTATAATCTACAGGCGTATCGTAAATGGGTTGCCGAGAAAGGTGAGGATCCGTTGTTGCCTGGACTACCACTGAATCACGACCAGCTCTTCTTCCTGGCATGGGGACAGGTACGTGGTCCAAAATACACGTGTAATCTGTCCTATATTACCGGTACAGTATAAGTGTAGTATTACATCATTCGCAGAACTGAACGGTCAGGGTTTACAATGGACCTGAATAAATACGTCTCATCAGAGATCGGCGCTACGTGTTATAGTTCGTGTACGACAGTAGCTGCGACTGTCAGTGGTTACGGCAGATAGAAGATATTATATACAGTATATATAGCTCTCGATAAACCATCTTGGCAATGTCTTCATCAGGGTTGGTGCGCCAGAATTCGGAAGGAAGCTGCTGTGAGATATGTATACATTGACCCCCACAGTCCTAACAGATTAAGGTAGGTATCATGGGGAAGTAGGCGTGTAATTATTTGTAAGATTGCTTCCAGAATCTTAGTGTCGTCATTGTGAGTCCATGGGCACATAGACCACGTTAAGTAGCATGGTGTGTCAGTACCAGACGGTGTTCGCAGGTTTACTGCAACATTCAGTGCTACGGATGTTGTCGGTTTCCTCCTGCCTTAAACCCTCTCCCTGCTAGATTTGGCAAAATCACTTCTCATTAGGGCATCTCCGGTTGCCTTCTTCAGTGAGAGGGTTAAACTGACACGTCGTAATTTGAGTGAAAGAATCTTGAAAGCGACTCTTAACACCAATACACAACAGAAAATAAAGAGTAGCATGCACAATAAAGATTTTCTTTCAAAAGTTCATATGGTATATATCATCAGAAGGTGCAAGTCCTTGATATAATCAAACATGGTGGAGTGTTAGCTATGATCATATGCATACTCTGTCTGTTATTGTTTCAGGTCGTTTTCGCCTTTACGTAATCTGCCTGAGTTTGCCAAAGTCTTCAAGTGCGAGCCTAATACCGTCATGAACCCCTCGTCACGCTGCACGCTGTGGTAGAACACAGCTGGCGATATTAGCATAAGTACTAGTATTAGTATTAGGACGATAAAGAGATGTCGATATTTCAAAGGCTGGATGTCTGGTGCAGAGACAGGCTGAAGAAACCCCACCCTCTGCCAAGCAGGGTGGTGCCTTCCAATATATGCCCTCCACACGGGAGCGGTATAGGTAGAGGGTGGCACCAACCAAATATTCCGTCATTTTGTTGGACCTGAATTAGCAGTTTTGAAGAACAATGCATTTTTATAATGGGATTTTTATTATGTATGCTTATCATGCTTGTTGTATCTGCATATAATAATTAATAATGCCAATTATAACATAATCCTGGATGATCGAAATAAACTGTTATAATATTATTGTTGTTTGCATACTACTCTGGTTCCTTGTCGGTAGTAGATAGCATATCAAGTTACTAAAGTCGTTTTATGAATCAATGGACACGTGAATTGTTATACGTTGATAGCCAAGCTTATATATTTATACACACCTATAGTGTGAATCATGTACAGTATATAACATACTAATGTATATTAATGTGAGTAGTGTGCACATGCTCTGATATTTTGCATAACCAAAAAACACATAGGGCCTATACGTTTAGAATGCCATATATGGGCATATGGGTCTACTGTAGGCTACATAACTAGCGTAGTCGATATATTATATTCTAATTACACCTTCACTCGATATGTTGTTAATCTTTATTAATATTTTCTTTGCAAATGTCCAGATGTGATAATATTGTATATGGACCCACATTTTTTACTTCCAGTATTTATAAAGTGACTTCAAAGTAAATGGTGTTATCTTAATGTCCGCCACATGAACCTCCTATGTTGTATTTCAACCCATTGTGTAGATCATATTCGATACAACTGTGCACGTATTCTTTAAACGGTGTTTTACACTTTTTATAAGAACGTGAGCTATATAATAAAGTCTTTGTTGTTTCTGTCTGCTGGTGAAGTGAACATTTACAAAGAACCAGGGCCCCTATTCTCGAAACATCTTACGATCTTCTTGGCTTAAGCTATATAGGCAGATAGGTATCCTTAAGATAAAGTTCTTAGGCTAAGAAGATGGTAAGTACGTTTCGAGAATAGGGCCCCTGAGCTCGTCCATTGACCGCGGAAGCATGCCGAGTGGAGTCCATCAACTCTCCACCGTCAAATTCAACACCTATTGTCACAGACGACATGCTTACCTAGAATTCTTACTGAACATTACTATGTTTGACCATATTGTGTTCGTCTCCGTCAGATGTGTTAGACCAAGTATAACTTATAGCGGCCGCACCCTAGAGATTTTCGTCGCCGATTTCCGTCGGGTTTCGGTCATCTAGTGTGCGGTGCTCCAAATATCAGAACATGCTAGATATTGTGCGATCGGTCGACGAGACTAAAAATCGCAGTCGCCGGTCAGCGCACACTTGCAATTTTCCGTCGGCCGACGAAAATCGACGGCGGAAATCGCTAGTGTGCGGCCAGCATCTGCAGCTGAAGTTCTCTTCTTGAAGATCTCATATCCCGGGCCCTATGAGCTCGAGAATTTTCCTATCGCCATGTATTTATAAGAGCTTTGCTTATGCGGTTTGTATAGCCTCGTAGTAGATATGAGAGCTTCGAGAAACAATAACATGTATGGCAATAATAATATATTTAATTATAGTATAGGTTTCTAAATTTAAAACATCAGACTAATTAATGGGTAGTTTTCTTGATTTTCTAAATTGTGAGTAGACTGGTAATCAGCATGGTAGGCACTACGTGATATGGTATTATACTTAGCTGTATGTCTTTTTAAATAGGGGTTTACAGCCGTTTCAAAGATTCTTTCACTTATATTAGGCTTAGGATTTTCAGTTTAGAGCAGGACGCGAGGAAACCCGAAATATTGACATTCGTATAGAGTTGAATGTTGGAAGTAAACCTGCGAGCACCGGCTGGTACTGACAGACTATATACTTATAGCCTAGTCCTATAAAGATTTACAATATAACATTATTAACATTGTAGCCTATCATATAGGCCTATGTACAGCTGAGGCCTACAACAAACGGTGAGTTGCATGAACTTGCATCACATAACATCATCATAATTATGAGCATCTAGCTGCAGAATAGCTACAGTTCTGCAGCTAATGAGCATCATATGTGCATAGGGCCCAGTGTTGTAGCCAAGGGGAGGGGGGGGGTGTCAAAGGGGTCACAGTGACCCCCCTACATTTTCCAGATTGTTTTTTATTACCCGTGAACCATGCTGAACAACATAATTCATCTCTGAATCAAACAGTAATTTAAGGATACGATCCTTTGTAACATCGTATTAAGATTTTCTTTGGATTTGTAGTCACTTCTATGCATAGACTTCTGTTAGCTTATCACCGGAATTCCTAGTTTTAAATGATACTCTTCGACATTCGACGACCCACTTGCAGCCGCTATAGCATTTTCTGTATGCTTTCCTGCAATACCTGCACACAAGAATCACGGGTCATTTTATCTCAAACGTTTAATTGTCATGATCTCGCCTTCCGAAGCCTGCCTTTTAAAAGGGTCGTACCTGTGTTCCGTCTGTAAATTAAGCCATTTCCTGCTATAGTAAAATCATGGCGAATGGACAGGCCATGAATATAGTACGACCCTTTTGTGAAACACCGGACTGTGTTAGAATTAATAGGGGTCGTACCGGTAGTGCGGACATTAATCGAGGTTTACGTCGACGATCATTTCCTGCTATAGTAAACTCGGGTCATACGCCCGACTTACGCCCGTACTACAGTACAACCCTTTCGTATTACACTGGCCAGAAACATTAGTTTTCCTGAAACACATACCAGAAACCATATTTCTCTTGGAAGTCGAAACAATTTAACGAACTACTAATGTAACTTATGACATGTATATGTTAGACCAGGGCCGGTATTCATAAAGGGGCTTACGTTGATGACAAAATATATAGCAAAAACTGACTTAGCCCCTTTATGAATACCGGGCCCGAAATCTAGACATCTATCGCACCATATGCATTCAGCTTATACATATCGATATAATAGCGCCTAACAGAAAAAGTATGGAGACAATGCAACTTTGTCTATATTATAATATGTATACGCAAGTCTAAATGAAATGGTTGACATGACTGTATTTCCAATGACTATTCTATCCCTGATCGTGTGTTTCATATCCCTAATCAACGCCTTTCCTTATTTAGTGCAAAGCGGTCGTGGGTCGTCCAGTCATTAATATTATGAGCAGATTTCTGGCGATGTCTGTCATTCTGTGAATCGTCATTTGACCACCATCCAATCTGGCACCGCGACTTCAAACTCATCGAGAAGTTCGGTATTATTAATGAGGAGCAATTACAGTTTCAATCAAACTTCTTTCCCACTGGATACAAACAATTATTTTAGGTTGGTAAACATTTCCCGAGTTGTGTAGATTCCCCCGAGTTGTGAGCTGTCACGTAGGTGCGGCCATTGTTAACGTTGAGCGTCTCTGATGTCACGTACTACGCCCGGTCTGGTACGTTGGCACAGAGACGCGGGGTCACCGGGGGTCGAACCCAGATGCAAGGTGCGGATGGCACCGTGGACCGCGCTGTTTACTCACAGGCTCCCTCCTAACTCCACCTCCAGTCCGGCGTCGAACCCACTCGCTGAACCATTCACACCTTTCACTCATCCCAGCCGCCCACTAATAACGCCAATTGCGTCTCAAAGTTAAAGTCCATGTTAACTGATTGTCTCCCTTCGAGAAGACGTTTCAGACGGCAACGTTTCCAAGAATCCGTGACTAGGTGATGTCTTCTGGAACCTTTAACATCGCAGCGCTGTATTAGAACGAAACTCGTTAGCGCTCGCCTTCTCGAACACGGCTCTGGTACTGGGGGGAATTACTCAGGTTGCCACTTGGAAAGGGGATCACTTTCTGCGCCCACAGAAGTTCCACCCCTCTCCAATCTGTCGCCGATTGATGCCTGTTTGCTCCCCAACGGTCGGGGGTCCGAGATGTGATCAATGTTATCCGATACCGGACAGGGAACCATCTTAGTGGCATCCCCATCTCTGGCTTTGTTAGAGCACGTAAAAAGTGAAAGCTATACACCCAAATCCCTTAAGCCTTTTGATTTGAAAATACAACGACTGTCGTTCTCATACACAGTTTCCTTCCAGCAAGTTCGCACTCATTTAGGAAACAAATGGCAGATAATTCAATCGATGAAAATAATTTGAAGGCACTGGGGCTCAAATAGACTGCTAATAAGACTCATACGTGAGATTCTTCAAAACAACTTTCTCAAACGTGGATCAGCACAGACTCTGTATCGCTTTCGCAAATACCTCGCCAATACCTCGCCAATAGTATTGAAGACAGTTGCCACTGTTCAGAAAAGGAGGGCTTTCCATTTGGATATTACTAAGGATTTACAACCAACGTCATGTTTTTTTTCAGAGATGTCCAATTATCAAAAACAACACATTCTAAATGTTGGATGGCGTCGATTTCATTTCATAATGCGATGACGCTAAACGCTCCTCTCAGTGGCTAAATTCACATGGCTATTCCCCCCCCCCCCCCCTGTAATAGCCGCGTTAAGACAGAATATTAAGAAATGAAATGAGATGCTCATGAGAGTTCCTACTATAATGTTTTTTTTCTTTTCTATGAATTAGAAATCCTGGCTTTAAGTTGAGGCTTAAATGTCACCTGTCTAGTGCATATACACACGTACTGATTAATTGCTAAAATATTTTCTTGATAAAAAAAAATATATGAAATGATTATAACTATCGAACTCGAATCTTCAACAATCCCTGAAACATGTCTCTTTGAAGGTGAACGTATGAACATGAACCTGTAATACATTGTTGTGCCATGCATTAGAGTACCCGTCACTTGTATGGTCATGCCAAGATCTATATTGATATTTAGATATTACTTTAGCCACAGCCTTAAAAACTCAATATTTCTTATTTAAATAAACACTTGATTATATTTACAATTCTTGGCGATTAAACAAAATTGCATTCAAAGTATAGCAATGTACTTATGCACTCGGATGTATTTTGCCTTTTGTAAACATAAAGGATGCAAAAAGGAAACTTAAATTGCGCTAATATTCATGCGACTAAGTCTAACATCTACACATTACGAATACCTTATGTAATATCAGAAGTTTCTCCGAACAGATTTCTTCAACCATAGGACTTTGAATAATTATTATAAAATGTTATATCATTTATAACATTATATGATATAACATTTTAAAATAATTATGCAAATTCCTGTGCTTCAACGTACTGATATTATTATTTACTATTAATAATATAGCAGAGAAAATGTCAAGAGCACCATGCAAATTGTAGTTTTAAATATCTTCTAATTTGCAGCGTATTACTTGTGAATGTGAACTAGCAGAGACGTATACCCAATTCTTCAAGCACATTTGAGTAGCTATGGCTTGATATCGGCGCTTTATAATTGTATATTTTGATTGTATCTGATTGAATGTAGAATACTATGTATACCTTAGTGGAACCTTCCAACTGAACGCTGTATTTGTATACGGTATGTGGCTATACAATAATATTATAGCAAATATATCACAAACAAAGAATGGTACCAAATAATTTATTAATTTAATATTACATCTTCAAATTGTATTTACAAATGTGTGGTGTTATTGTTCGGTTATTTCAGTTATTCCATGTTATTTTTGTCTTCTTTTTCTTAGAAAGATTCTCACCTGTTAAGAATTCACGTCAGAAAAAAAGATACGAACTATTCTCCCTTTTTTTGCCCCTTCTGAAATATATAAAACAACAACAATATTATAATATATAATTTCTAAACAGCCAGCGACAATATCTGGAAAACGGATTGTTGCTGAAATAACAAATTAAATAATTGTAGAATGTAATTTACTAATTATAAGGCATATTGGACCTAAATAATAAAGGAAGTACTAGTATTCAGTACTTGAAGATAAACAGATACATTTATAAAAGTTCCGCTCATACGTATGCATGCAAGGCCACGTACATTACACAAACCTTTTAATAAATTGTGTTTGTACCTATAACCAATCGGTGGGCGATTTACGAGAGACTAAGACCAGTAATTATTTAAATATTGTAAAACCTGTAAAACATATTTACTTACAGGTCTTAAAAGTTTACCTATATACGTTACTCTATAATAACACATCGCAAAAGTTTATTAAAATGTTATGGCAGGCTTTGGCAACATATATTATTATATAAGATTGGAGAATAAATTATAAAACAATTTGATTCGAGATGAAACGTTAAAGGTGGGCGGTTTGTAGACTCTATTTAAAATAATTCAAATATCACAACATATAGGGGACATTTCTAACAGAACATAAATTTCATCTTCTACATTGTCATAATGAAAACGGAATTAATGACAACAATTGCTGGAGACTCCATTGACCCTGCCTCGAAACGTCGTGTAAATAAAACCTTACATTCATAAAACAAGATAGTTGTTTTTGCGAATAGGAACAACGCATATATTCCTGTACCTATAAGGTAGAGAGTTTGATGCTGTGATTAAAAATTCTTATGTGCATATATTCACATATCTAATGTGAAACATAAATGACAATAGAACCATTGCAAACGTAATATTTTATTAATGTCTATAAAACCAAATACAAACTATTAGGCTGATATCAGCTGATATATGCAGTGCAATTAGATAATATATAGAAAGAATAGTCATTTTAAAAGAACAGGGATTTAATTGCATCTACGGCTTGTTGAAATTATATACGATCACATGTATACGATTGGATCGTAAGTGTGTGTCTCAACGAACCTATTTCCCCGAGATTGTAGGCAAATACAGACATTAGAGATAATGCTTTTAAAAGAATATATTTCTTTATCGTTTTTTGAGGAAAAATAGTTTCTCCTAAATCGTGCGATAACACTTGTATCTTCTTCTTCATCTTTTTTTTATCACCAATAGTAATTTATCTAATGATTATTATTTACAATATATAAGTTGAACATGTTCCCGGATGTGCGGTCCTAATACAACCACTGCATAGTTAATGCACATGATTGTTCTTTAAAATGCAAATATAAAAACGTCATAGTTAACCTATTGAAGTCTAACTGTCATGCGTAGACTTGTACAAAAGTATCATGCAATAATATTTAGAATTTGTATATTATTTTAGATCAATCTCTTAGAAAATCATGAGATGCACTCTAAACAATGTTGAATTTGAAACCTTTTATTGGAGAGACTCAAACATCAAACACGACTGACTTCTTCATTATGCTAACTTTCCATTAGGGGGCCAGGAATCTTGGAAACGGTTGCAAAATCATAACAGTGCCTCCCTCGCCCGCCTCTAATAACTTTAACGGCGAGGATTTTCCATACCAAGAAGGCTGAAACAAGCGCTAAACGTCGCCAAGTCGCTTATGAGCACACGCTATCCTGAAAACCAAATTTGACAGCTCCAAAGACTTTCAATTTGGCACGACTGCTTGCGGGAGCCATTACCTTCTCTCGTTTACTGGGCAAATTTGTCCGGATAGGTAATCTTGAGTCTCCAGCCGTCGCTGTCCCCGTGGCACGACCCTCTGTTTAACTGGACGACCGCAGGATTACTTCTTGTCTACGAAACGTGTCCCGGGCCGGACCCCTGCGTTCCCAGGCCGCGGGGTTATCATTTTCATGAAATGGAAAACATAATCCGTCTCATTGATTTCATTAGTGAGTATCATATGAGCCGCACTTTCTCTTATTAAATTGTCCATCTATCAATTGCATAAGGCAATGAGTCCCCTAACGGGGTCTAAAGTTGGGCTCCCTAGGGGTTAACCCGCAGCCCTCGTGGCAACACCGGACTGGTCAGTTGTAGGTTGGCTGTGGGTAGGACTGTTAAAGGGGCACTCGGACTTTGACTCTATGGTCAGTAGTTCTTGTGGAAGGAAAACTTAGTTTTACTCCGTGACAGCAGCTTTTGAAATTGGTCAAGACAATAATTGGACGCATGACTGCATTGTACTATGTCCAGTGACGGCGTACCTCTCCATGTACATGTCATCATGTATTAATCTCCGAAATCTAAAAGAGAAATAAATAACTTCCATTGACTTAACTTCAACCTTCATAACAACACAAACTATTTCAAGAAAACTATTTTATTTTATAGACAAATTACTCAAGTAAAAAGCAAAACGCAATCTATTCATGTAATATTTAGGGGATAAACGGTTTCTATTGCAAATTTTCCGTGAAGTTATCGTGATTGCCCATGTGGGAATTTCATTAAATACCGACGGCACATTTCACAAGATTTTCACTTGAATAGGCTACTTTTAATATTAGACTGTTACCAATGTTACCTGCACCTACAAGCATTAATATTTGACTTTCTTTATCCCGGAATCGTCGCAAATGGGTGAAAGATTCCCGCAGAGACGTCAAACTCCATATTCACTCACTCATTATCCCCGATGAAATTGTTAAATTTAAATTTACAAAAGAATGACATTATTTAAATTTGTAATAAGCGATATTATATTTGTTTGGCAGTAGCTAAAAGCAATACAAGAATACTTAATAATTTTATAATGTGTACCGGTATACATTATTTTTAAAAGAATAATTTTCACCGCGCATTTTCGGAAAATACACACATGACAATTCAATATTGAAATGTATTGAAAGATTCATGAAATATTAGAAAACCATAGTAGGATAATAATGTCCGACGTGATTATAGACTGCAGCGACAAATTCAGTTTATATAGGCGTTGACAATGTATAATTTACATGTTATTGTCCTTCGTTACTTATAGAACATTAAAACAAATAAAACGTTTGAAGACATATCTACAAATACGACCAAAACAAAGTTGGTTCATGGTTTCTTCTCTTTACAAAAAAAACCCAAACATTTAGGATACATATATACACAAATACAATACGTTAAATAATTTTACAATGCCTGGCGACAAGCTATAGGTTGGCAAACACCCCTTGTCATTTAATCATTAAAACTTGTCGAAAGTAAACATTTGACGATACATAGCTGCCACGTCTGTGCTGTAGCAGGTGTAGGGAGAGCTGTTGTGGGGGACGCATACTATGCAAGCAAATAAATACCTGACACTATTGAAATAAAATTAAATAACTCGTGCTCACAATATTGCATTCCTGCTACGAACCAACCATGACACGAATAGAAAACCAAACTATGCATGTCCATAATGATAATAACAAGTGTATGATGTTTGTCAAGCTAAAACACATTTTAATTTTAATGATTTGTTTTCGGAAAAAAATAGTTCTATTTGGTTGCAAAATTGCATCATAGAATTCCGTATTATTATATACATATTGAGAGAGACTGTTGACAAGCATTCCTGTATACGAATACTGTACATGCATTTAAATTAGCAGTTTACATTGCTAACGAGCATATATTTATAATACCCAATTATAAATATGAGGTGTGTTTTCCTAATTCATATAATATGCAATAACGGTGATAAAACTTTACGGAGTTCTTGAGCGAGTTTGCTAAAATAAGCAAAATATCTCTAAACGGAAATGTTATCATCAATTAGAATACTTTCAAATGAAATATGATCCATCTGAAATTTGCTTGCGCTTGTATAAAGCATGTGTGCACATACCATTCATAACTTGTTCATGATATACATGTAGGCTAGATTTAATAAACGACGAAATTAATTTACACTTTACATTGTTGCTAACTTACTATTAATAATGATTGGCATTCCTTATTATTATGTGAATTATATAATTCAATGCATTATTATGTTTATTTAATAAATGTTTTAACGCACGTACCATTTAATGGCAGCATCATACCCATGGTTGTTAGTCAGTCAATGAAAGAAAACCCACCTCGGACAATTTATAACATTTATATAGGCTACCAATAGCCTACCTTACATAATTTCTATCTGAGAAAAGTATTTTTCGCATATTATTGAACATTCAATCATATCCATTTTTGGCGGCTCATCCAAATTTAATGCATTAATTTCGTAATAAACGTATCGTCATTTTTCAAAGAGATTATCAAGCTTCGAACGTTGCAAGCATATTTTTCTATCCCATTACAAATTTTAATCTTGAAACCAATTTTTTAACGAATTATGATTGTGAATAATAAAACAATGCAATAAGGCCTATATATTTCAACACAGTCAACATATCTTTTTCCCCCCACAAAGCATAACTTCCCGAGATGAAAATGCTTTTGATTTTTGCGTAATGGTATTCAATCTTGATATACTTTATGTAATATATCTTCAGCCAATGTGTATAGAGCTTCCTATGAATTCTGTCCAGTATAGAAACATGGAAGGAATGGTAATCGTGCACATAAAAAACTCCATATCAAAGCTTATATCCCGATGACGTCACGACCAGTCTATTTCATCTGGGATTATGAAAGACAGACTTAACTTCCCCACCTCGACGTAATATTTGGCCTGCTATGATAGCGGATTACCCGGATTTAAAGATGGCGGCCTTCACGTGCCAGCGACGTCTAGAGTCGCCAATGCGGCTCCGAGTGTGATAACAGCGCCGCGAAGTGAATCAAGAAGTGAAAAGCGGAGTGTCGTAGTGGATTCACCGTATGTTTTCAATGTCTCTTTTATACTTTGGGGCCTGGGAAACTGGATTAGGGGATTTAGTACGGGATTTGGTCCAAACGTGAATGTTCCACGGTGCTCACTTCAAACACATATATTTGTTCTCTTCCTTCCAACGCGTCGTGCTTGGCGCTCCGATCTAAGTCTATATTGGACCTAAATATTACTTTGATAGGATTTCTCATCAAAAACTACATTGTCACAACGGCCTGTTAGCGGACGCTGTTGAACTTTGTGATGGAAAACGGCTTAGCAGTGTATTTGTGTAGGAGACAGATATATGGATATTTTAGTAAAGGTCCTCCTGTTTGGACAATAATGTCAAGAACATAAACTCGCAGGAATGTAGAAGATATTTCTAGAAGAAATGAATCGCGATCTTGAGTTCTTACTAGGAGAGTGCATTTCCACAGGAACAACCCAGCGAACAACGTATCCAGTGGTCATGAATTTAAAGGACAACGTATGATAGACCATAGTTCCTTATATTAACGTATTACAGTTCTAGAATACATTGAATCGCGATCTTGAGTTCTTAGGAGTGCATTGCCACAGGAACAATCCAGTAAAAACAACGTTTCCACCTAATGGTCATGAAAGAACAACGTATGATAGACTATATAGTTTGGCATGAAATGCATTGACCCCCTATTTCGTAGATTATCTCGGTAAATACTTCATGGAATGAAAAACAAA
>JAVCKZ010057012.1:0-16302 GCA_034780755.1 Lepetodrilus elevatus | reverse complement strand
TCAAATAAATTAGATGCAGTTATACCTACATTACCAACAGCAGCAAAAGGTGTTGAAGGTGCTATAAAAGAAATTAATACAAAAGCAGACTTAGCTAAGACTTTATCAGAGTCTCTTAAAAATAAAGACATTATGAAAGAAGATGGAACATTCGTAGATCTAAATACTATGGATGAATCAGGACTTGGTACAGATGAAGACAAAGTTCTTATAACTGTTAAGGCAGTTAAGAAATTAATAGCAGACGCATTAGCAACAGTAATGCATGTAACATTTGATGATGCTTCAACAGATGATTACAAGATAGGAAAATAATATGGCAATAGTAACATGTTCAAATGGTAATAAATATGGTGGTACATTCGCAAATCCAGCAGCTGACAAAGCTGTCTTTTGTGCATTAACAAACGAAGTATCTACTCAAAACTTAAATTTTAAAACTAATAATTTAACATATATAGAACTAAGATCAGTAGAACAAATAGATACTAATGAATTTCAAAATAGTTTAAAACTAGAAACTTTAATACTTCCTAAAGCTTGAAACTTTGCACCATGATCATTTGAGAAAACAATTATAAAACATTTATATTTACCAGAAGCTTTGAATATTGCTGAATATGCATTCATGACTAATGATCAATTTAAAACAATTAAAATTCCTAAAGTTAAAGTTATTGGTGATAGTGCATTTTTAAATGCTGATTGTACCGAATTAGATTTACGAAATTTAGAAGGTATTGGTAAATCAGCATTTGCATCATGTAAATTAACTAAACTTAATATTATAAAACTAAATGATTTTACTGGTTTAGATTCTTCAAATCCATCATTTGAATATATTATTAATGATCCTTCAACAATAGTATATATACATCCAAATGTTAGCGCACATAATAAAGATAAATTATTTGGTGTAGGTAATTGAGATAAAATTACATTTAAAAATAAAGTTGATAGCAAACCTGACCAATTAACTCCTATACTTATAGATAATAAAAAAGTTAGTACTATAATGTTTAATCATAAAAATGTACATACATTATTAATTAATAAACATACATATACATTTTTATCAGCTTTACAAATTGAACAAATTAAATTTGATAATGCAATCAAAAGTCTTTCATCTGCAGTTTTAAATTCATTAATTAATAGTAATACGTTTTCATCTGCAATCACTAAAGTTGAAGTTAAAAATTTATTAGACAAAGCTTTACCAGCTAATATAAACCATAAATTATTAACTGATTCTATAATAAACTTTACTACTAATGTTACATCATTAGTTGTTAATATAAATAAAGTTAGAGGAACAGGATATAGTAATACATTTACTTTGAATGGATTTAAAGAAGATTTAAGAATATCACATAGAGCATTTGATAAAGAAGTTGCAGCAATACAATTTAATACTTTAGGTAGTAGTAATCATAATGTATTTGCATTAGGAGTATTATCATCATCAATAACAAAAGCACAAATTGTTTCAAAACTTAAACCTTTAATAAAAGTTAATAATAAATATATGACTGAAAATATAATATCTTTATATCCAAATAAAGATAAATTAAGAATTTCTATTTCAAATCTTTTTGGTAGTGGTAATAGTAAAACATTTAATATAGGTGGATTTAGAATTGCAAACTCATTTGAAGGATCATTCACAACACCTGCTAAAGAAGCAGAGTTTATGGCTGTTACTGATACAGTCACTGATAGTCAATTTGTAAATGAAAAAGGTTTAACTAGTATAACAATGCCGAATGTTACAAGTATAGGTAATAATGCATTTTCATGAGCACCATTAACACATATAGAAATTCCTAAATGTAAATTAATGGATATAGGTGATTCAGTATTTGAAAGTGTTCCTAATAGTCATAGTACTACATTTATACTTATAGGTCCAAGAGCAGCATGAAAACTTACTCAAATATATGGTATGGATAAGTTTTATATAGATTACAGGTGACTGTAATTATGAATACAATACAAAAGAAAATAATATATATTAATAGTATGATGCTTATAATGCTTATATCTGGAATTATTATGGGTCTTATAGGTATGTTTATGCCAATGACTATTCTACATACAATAGTATTAGAGACTATCGCTGCACCAATGGTGGTTGGTTCTATATCAATGCTTACACTTGAACTTAAACATTATCTTAAAATAAGACACACTCAAGAAGGAGGTAAATAATGGCTAAAGCAAAAACAACAATTAAATTAGATGAGAATAAGAAAGTATATGTTCCTTCTAAATGAACAACACTGAAAGAAATCAAAGAAATTCTTAGAAAGGAATTATAATGAAACAATTTATATTAAAGATTAAGAACTTAGTTAAGTTACTAAACCCGTTTATTAAATGAGGGATTAAACAATTTAAAGAGTTCAGAGCAATGCTTAAAGAAGCAAAAGCTGATTCAAAAAGAAACAAAAAAATATAACCATTGAGGTTATTTTTTATTTCTTAATTCTTGAAGCATTTTAATTTCTTTTTTAATCATCATTGTCTGAGATATGCTGAAGCATTTTTCATTAAGTTTAATTAAAGATTCAATAGCTTCTGTTATTTGTTTATCAGTCATGTGTTAGACCTCCTTATATTTTTATTCAATATGTTAATAATAGTCTCCAAATAATAGCCTTCTGGTGATTATTTGTGTATAACCTGCTTGCTTTTACTTTAAATGTTCCCCATATGGCTAATTTTTAGCATGTAATTCTAGTCTTCTGATCTTAATTCTAAGTTTAGCTATCTCATTTAACGCTTCTGGTAGTGTATAACCTTCAATTGTTTCAGGAGTATTAGCTAAATCAGATGTAGCAGATAATCTAGATTCATTAAATTGTACGTATAACGCAGTAGTTACTATACTTGCATGATTCATTAAATGCTGTGCAGATATAATATCACCACCATTCTCTAATATTCTACTACAAAATGTAGCTCTAAGATTATGAGGTGTGAATGGTATATTTAAATTAGTAGATACTTTTTTAACTATTCTTTGTAATGTTCTTATCTCTACATTTTTTAAATGGTTTAATTTACCAATAGATTTAATAGCATTATCAGTTAGATATATTCTATTAGTACCAGTACCAGATTTCTTAGTATGTATATCTATATATTTAGTAACACCATTATACTCATCTATGATTCTTTTGATCTCTGCTATACGCGCACCAGTTTGTAATATAAGGTCAGTTAGAGGATGAGTACCATATGTTTTATTATATTCATCATTAGAGATTGGTTTTCTCTTTACGGTTCTTTTAGCCATTACTTATATACTTTCTTAACTAATTCATATTCTCCAAAATCAGCACCTTCAAAATTGGCATATCTTAAATTAGCTCCACTGAAATTAGCTCCATTTAAATTAGCACCTCTTAAATTAGCTTCTCCCATTTTTGCGCATTCAAAATTGGCATATTCTAAATTAGCATATCTTAAATTAGCTTTTGCTAAATTAGTTTTTGCTAAATTAGCGTCTCTTAAATCAGAATATTCTAAATTAATCTTTCTTAAGTATGACTTAGATGTATGTTTTAAAAACTTCATATCTATTAAGTATTCAAAATTGTCCCAGTTACTTTTTTTATTTAATATTTTATCTAATCTGCTACTATTCATTATTTACTTCCTTTTTTGGCGTCTTTTGTTCTCATATAATAGTCATGAGCGTATGTAGGATTCTTAGCTTTTCATTTTAATTGAGCTTTAGTATGTCCTTCTTTATTATTTTTATAATAATTAGCTGCAGATTTACGACCATTAATTAATACTTTTTCAGGATTAGCTAGTGCTCATTCTTTATGTGCAGACTTAACTTTCGCAGGATTAGATTCTCTTCATTTCTTTCCAGCAATACGATATTTCTCAGGGTTAGCTTCTCTATATTCTTTACTATATGCTGAGATTTTTTCTTTATTTTTAGCACGTCATCTCTTGTTAGCTTCGTTAGCTCTCAAACGTTTTTCTTCTGTTGTAAATTTCTTTTTCATTGTGTCTCCTTTTGACAGCGGGAATTTATCATCCGCATACTTATTATATACTAAAATATTAGATTATGTTATTTTTTTTATTATAATTCATAAATTATTAAAACGGTTGATTTAAGCTATGTTAATAATACTAGGTAAGTATTTATATTATTACACCCACAAAACGTCTTATAACTCACGAAATAGATATATATGGAAGCGTGAGGTGAGGTTTTAATCTGTAATTGTTATATATCTTATATTTATTTCTGGAGATTCTATATTGTTGGTATGGATTACTTACATAATCAATAAATAACCATATATATACTAGTATATATATGGATATTTATTTATTATGGTTGTCCATCCGCCTTACATTTTGCCCTATTTTTACGTTATTAGGAGACGTAATGTCGTATGTTTATTGACATGTGGATACTACATTACGTAACATTAACAGATTAGCTAAGTTTTTTACTCAACTCTTTCTTTTTTCTTTCTTATGCGCGATCGAGCGACGACGTGCCTGCGCCCCGGCGCAGATGTGCATATACATGTGTGTGCCGTAACATTCGGCTACTACCACTCATATTCAAACAAGCATTCTAAGACACTGTTTTAAGATTTACTATAAAATACCTTAGAAGATAAATAAAACACGACCTGAGTCGTGTTTGATATGTATATGGAAGTTTATTTAGCTAGTTTATTGACTAATTCACGTAATTCTTTAATTTCTAGTCTAAGTTTGCTAATTTCGTCTTGACCGTCGTATGCTTTAGTCTTATAGATTTCGTTAGCTTTTTTTAATTCTTTATCTGTTAAGTTATACAATTCACCATTCTTATTTATATAACTACGGTAATACTGTTTTATTGTGTTAGAACTAACCCTCAATTCAGCGGCTAATTCATACACCATTTTACCTTTTACCATCTCATCAAATATGTATTTACCGTTATCAATTTTTGAATATATTCCAACCTCAATCAACGCATCTTTGATAACACCGAGTGGATATTTAGCTACTCTATTGATACCAAATATTTTATTAGTTTTCTTATACATTTTTATAATTTTAGTCATAGATTCTTCTTCATTAAGTAGTTTGTTTAGTAGGTGGGCGTGCCTTTCAGCATACAACTCATCACCTATTTCTTTAATTACATCAGATCATGACGCAACACCAATAACCTTTATTAATGCTGCACTTGTTTGTGCATTCAGCACATCATTCTTATTTCATTCATTCATTTTGTCTCCTTTTGACAGTGGTATGTTATTCATCCACATAATTATTATACACTATTATATATATATTTTATAATAATATAATATTAACTACAAACTGAAAGACACGCTCTCATTTTGGTATGTTTGACCGTGGCCTTTATCGTAGATGGTTATTATTTTCTGCTATCGTATTAATATATACATATTAATACGTTATCATTCATTTAAATCCCTCAACTACTTTGATTAGTTGGGGATTGGACGCGAGCTATTCATACATATCAAAATGTGCGTGTCCCGCGTTGTACGACATATGGATGTAACATTACAACATACCACGTACCACACCACACACCACACACACGGTATGTGTGTCGCAATAGATTTATATTGCGACATCAGCATGGATATGCCCATTTACATAGCACCACACCTTACACCCCTCAAAAAAAATGGCGCACTCGCTCTATTCGACTATAAGCCTATTGAATGAATTCGTTCAGTGACAGTCTGCTAATGTGCGCAATAAAACTTTAACTAACCTGGTCTTTACGTTATAATTTTCTAAGAAGCAGATGAGTATAGACTTACAACCCTGTTTCTTTATTTAATCAAAAGGAGATTATATGAAGATAAAATTAGATGACAAAAAGCTTGATCAAAATAAATTAACAAAAGAATATATATTAAAACACAAGATACTTGATGCAAATAAAGTTGAAGTATTGTGACACCCTGCAAAAAGAAAGATATGAACTGCAAGTAAAGATGGTGGTAAATCATATGCATCCATAGTAAAAGGATTGTCTGTGATAGAGAATAACAACCTAGCTAATGGTTGAGGATTTCGTTTAGACAAAGACAAAGCCGTGACAGCCTTGGGAGGTTACTTCTCAAATGTCGTGTCTGTGCTTAAGAGACGTTATAACGTTAGTTTTAAACACAAGTATCATCAGTCACGTTCTACATACTACTCACTTAAACATGGTAGAGACATGACGCAAAATCAAGCAATTAACTTTGGGTCTCTTGAAGACATACAGGGTTCAACTGATGGTAGAGCGCCAATGAATGGTGGATATAATGCGTTTGCAATAATAGATGAGCCAATAACTAAAAAGGCCGTGTCTAATCCAGACAAAATACCTTCAAAGGATGCTTGAGAAGAGAATCAGGAGATATTAATAGATAACGTGGTTCGTTATAATGATGACTTTGCAGCTGAGGTTGGTAAGCCAATAGACTTTGAGATGATATATCTAATGAATGACTGGGGTGATCATCCACTAACACTTGAGATTAATGAGGCTTTTCCTACTGATGACTTTGCTGAATATAACTTTGGTATGCCATTATCTGAGATATTAGGTAACCATCAACAAATAGAGAGATGCTTTGATGATAAGGATTGAGTAAATTCACTAGTTGATAACCATCTACAAGCTAGATATAATGAAAGCAATGATACTCTATACATAAGATCGACTAAATTCTCTAAACCATCAAATCGTGTTGGAGACGCAAGAGAGAAGGTGCTGAAGAAGATAAAGAACGCATTACTTGATAGTAATATGAATTCATTAGCAATCTCAATGGGATATCGTCATGAAGGAGAGAATGATGAGATGATGAAAGCATATGACATCAGAGACTTTAATCATGGAGACACTACTACATTAAAAGAAGATGGTTATGCTCCATATAAAATGACATACTCATGAGACATTGATACACGTAAGGGTGCATGTCTAACTTTAACTCCAGGTTTATTAATGCGTAAAGCTATATCACACATAGGAATTAATGGAGGATTGTATTTCACATATGAAGATAGAATATTACTTGATAAGCAAATTGAAGTACCAACAATGGGGTCAGGTGAGTATGGTGAGCTAAATGACCTATATGTTGATATGATGATCAAAGCAATGAAAAAACATTACGCTACTCTTAAAGACAAACCTAAACGTGTTACACTTGCAATTGATGATAAACGTAAATGGTTCTTAAATGAAACTAGAAAGAAGAAGTGACCTATAATAAATGGATATAGAACATTTCAACAACATGGAGAGTTTGGTATTTTAGAACGTCAAGATGTAACTAAAATAGGATTTGATAATAAAGTAATCTATAACCATCCACAAAATAAAATGTTAGAACAAGATATCAAAGTTTGTCAAAGAGCAGACATATCTTCACCTAAACGTAAGACATCAGGTTTAACTAACTACTTAGATAGAATAGATAGTATGGAGAATGTCTTAGTTGAATACTGAGGATTAATTTGAAAATCTAATAAAAATAAGTAGAATAGGTTATAATCTTAACAAGGAGCGTGAAATATGAAAAATATAAACCACGAATTTATAGAATACAATAAAGATTCTGTAAGAGAGATGAATACAACATCAGGAAGGGCCTCATCAATTATAACTTTGAAAGCTAGAACAATGGTTAATATGTTCGAAAGCATACCATTTAATATTGGTAATGAACAAATAAAAACAATATTAGATAACTCAGACTTTATAAGTATTAGACGTAAGCTTGGAATGATGCTTTCATTTAAAGGTACAGCAATGTTAGCATTGATACCTATTGGAAAAACATTTATCGTTGAAATATTTGAAGTTGTTAAATACAGTAAGATTGGAATATACGAACAAGTTGCTGAAGGATTAACAAATTCATTCTTTGAATCAGACGGTGTTGATTATCAAGTTACTATTAGATATGAAAAAATTGATGGTAAGATTAAACTTAGCAGATATATATTTGTACCAAGTATAAATCTTGAAGGTGAAATCGTAGGATTTGAAAAAAGATTTATTGAAACAGATAAAGAATATATTTTTAAAGATATTGATGTATTACCAGTTAAGATATTTTCTAATAATGAAGATAATTCATCTGATATTTCATATTACGGTGTTGAATCAGCATTAAATCAACTATCTGTTTTTGATAGTAAAGTTATGGCTGAATGAAATAGAACTAGAACACAACCATACTATAATAATAACTTTTCAGATCTAGACGCTAAAGAACATACAAAAAATATAGATAACGGTAAAGGATATACAGAAGAAGATGGTTATGCTTCTAAAGTTGCTCCAGGTTATCAAATGCTTCCCGCTACAGGTGGATTAGCTATATTACAATCTGAAATATTATTTATGGAAGATGATATATATAAAAAACTAGTACTTAAAAGAGATGCTGCTAATACAGGAACTAATAAACACGGATTAGAGATATTATTGAAAGACGAAGATGTTATTGATGAAATCTTATCACTTAGAAACTTTAGAGAGAAACAATGAAATGATTTCTTTAATACATTATCAAAAGTTATTAAAACTACACCTGAAGAAGTTAAAATTAAATTTACAAGAGTATTTGAAACAAAACTTCAATTCTTAGACATAACTGTTACTAAACAAGTTAATAACGCTGGAGGTGAATAATGAATAATATTATTACAAATATACAAGATCAACCCTCAACAGTTATTAAAGACGTTGTTAATGGTAAATTAATTAAAGTATATCCATATGAGTTTGTTAATGCAAATAAATCAAAAGCATTCATAAAACAAAATTCTGTTTCAATAGCAGCTATTTCACAATCTAAATTAGATATTAACGATGAATTACTTAAGACTGATGCTAATGGTTTTAAGTATTTTGAAATGTTTTCAGCTATTACATCTGAAGGTAAATTAGATTTATCATCACATACATCTGTTTATGGTAAAGAACTTAAAGAAGAAGATTCATTCATAGCTATATCTAACTGATACTATGAAGGAGAATTTAAAGACATACAAATTGGAGCTGCAAACTTTATGCCCGCTTTATTTGTTATTGGAGAACCTTTTGATAGAGCTAAATATGAAAAAGGTGAGCAAGCAACATTTATACCTACATCAATGATTGAAGCTAAAGAAGGTGTTACAGATGCATATGATATTAATCCAGAAGGATTATATGAATTTAGATTAATTAATATTACAGCTATTGAAGCTACATTTACAAATTGTAGAATTTTATTTGAAGTTGATTTCAATAAAGTTAATACAAATATTTCATTTGGTAAAAATATAAATGATTTAAATATTAAATTTGATTTTTCTACTTTAATAAGTTTTATAAAACTAAAAGGTGAAATTAATGGAAGACAATCAGATATTGATTTAGAAACTGATAGTAAATTATTTCCTATTAAAATGACACCAATAGATACTACTGAAAAATTAACAATGTATGCTGATTGATTTGATTATGATGTTGTAATGCCATTAGCTGTTGCAAAATTATTTACTGTAAAAAATGGAATAAAAATATCTGATTTTATAAATTTAAATGTTGATAATGTAAAAATATTTTCACAAAGAGAAACAAATTTACTTATAGATTTATTATCAATAAGTTCGGCTTATATTGATAACTTAAAACAATATCCAAGATATACTAAAGATGAAGCTAAAAAGTCTGGTGGAGGAGCAAGAGAAGGTCAGATCCATGGAGATATAACTATCGGTTCATCTAAAATTGCTGTAATGCAATTAGAAGGTAAATCACCTATAAATGTATTAAATGATATATTTGAAAATTATATAAACGAAAATCCAGGTTATGAAGAAACTGGAGAATTAAAATATTTAATAATTAAAGAATTAATAGCAGCTCTTTCTAAATTTATTAAGACAAAAATGTCTATAGGTTTAGGTGGAAATAGTTTTAATAAAGCTTTTTTACCATGATATTTATCTCCTCTTTCTTCTTTAGAAAACAAAAAAGATTCAAATGATAGTAAAAACTATATAATAAATCAAGATTTAAATATTAAATTGAATTCTAAATATTTTGATATAATAAATTCAAAAATAGTTATAAAACAAACAACAGATTTATCTGATATTAAAATAGTTCAAACAGATAGAAAACTTACTTTGCCTAAACTTGATAATGTTGTAAATAGCATAAATAAATTAACTCTTCCTGGAGATTTAGATACTAAAAGTTCTAAAGATTTAAAATATATTCTATATGCTCCTTTTAATCAAGAATCAGATATAGAACAAATATTTCTTAAAAGTTTAAAACTTAATTCTTCTTCTTCTACTGTTAAAACAAGAAAAACATTTAATTCATCATGAAGTGATTATGGTAAACCAATTTTATATCATAATACTAATGTAACAGATTTTATAATTAAGCAAGCAGTTAATAGATTTTCAACAAATAAATCAAATATAACAATTTTAGATACAGGTGATTATGAATACTCATATTCAAAATATACATTAGTTCCGAGACCAAATCCTAATACGTCATATTGAATTCATACTAAATTAAATAAAAAAGGATTTTCTTATTTAATAGAATGAGCAAAAGAATTAGGTACATGAAGTGATGCTAAATGAAATAGTATAAATCCTTGGATTCCAACTGAAACTGTAGGAAAAACACCTCCGGGACTTTCAAATTCTAAGTATGCAGAATTAAGAGGTAAACATATTTATTTATTTGGTACAAATGGTACTGGATGAATGGGTATAGCACAAGCTCTAAATCTTCCAATTGATAGTTCTTTAATGAATATTAATCAAGCTTTACCATTAACAAAAGCACAATGTGATAAAGTAGATAAAGCATGAAATAAATATGTAGGTTATGATTTTAAATTAACAGGAACTATGGATAACCAAACTCCACCTACAAAAATTGAAGAAAGATATAAAAGAGAAAGACTTGAAAATATATCAATAGAAATAAATGGTTCTATAACTGAAACAACGTTAAAAAGAAAAGTATTATTTGATAAAAATGATTGAGAAGATTATTTAAAACTAAATATAAATTTTAAAAATAATCATGAAATAGAATTAAAAGAAAAAAGAGGAATAACTATTGATAAGATTAATGAGATAGTTATAGGGTCTGTTTGAGGTAATAGTTGTGTTATTAATTTAAATGGACATTCAATTAAAATACCTATGTTTAATAAAGATGATGAAACAATAGGAATACAAAGAATATTATTTACTTAATATTTTTTCTTTTTTAGGTTATAATAATTATGGACACCTCGAACATGGGTGTATAACAAATATGTGCACACGTAATAAATTTCCAAAAGGAGGAAATATCATGAGAGAATTTAAATTCGATGAAAAAGACAACTATACTAAGGATGAAGTTTCTAGCTTACTAGGACAACATAAAGAGTTTGTTGCTGCCGGTTATAAAGGTTTTGTATCTGAAGAAGATCACACTAAGGTTCTTAATGAACTTAAACCATTTAAAACTGAAAAACGTACAAACCACGTTAAAGGTTTAGTTAGCTCATTAACAGATGAAGATAAAATTGCAGATGCTATTGCACTTGCAAAACTAACAGATGAAGATGACGACGAAGCTATTAAAGCTAAGGTTACTAAAACAATCGAAGCTAGAAAATACCTTCAAAAAGCAGGAGCTCCTGTTCCACCTGAAGCTAAAACCGGAACAAAACCAGCACCTAAAGCTGTCGTAGTAGAAAATACTAGACTTTCAGGGCTGTAATAGTTAAACTTAATCTAAAAAAGTAAAGGACAAAATATGGCAAAAAAATTTAATGATGTCTTTAGAGAATCTAAAGAAACAGTATATTCAAACGTTGCAACAGCACTTGTTGTTCTAGCATCAATGAATACAGCAGTAGAATTTACACCTGTTCTAGCACCAAACGGAGCAGCAGGTACAACTTCACTATATACAGTACAAAGAAGAAAGAGACCAGTTGTTAAAGCTGTAGCAAACCCTAATACAGGAACTACATCAGATGCTTTAGCAGTACTTGATGGTTTCGGTAAAGTTGAATGAGATTCAATGGACGTAGTTACAGGAGCTCTTAAAGCTGTTGGTTTTAAGAAAACATTTAACGACGACTATGACTTCTCGCTAAACCCAATGCATGCAAAAGATTTAAAATATCAAGTTGGTGAAGTAGCAGTTTCAAGAAAAGATTCATTAATCGCATTAATGGAAACATTCACAGATACAGCAGCAGCACTTCCAGCATTCGCAGATGGTAAAGCAGCTATTTGAGATGCTATCACAGATGAAGTTATTAAATTAGCTCAAATTGATGATGCTTTCAAAACTAAGCAATCAGGTTCAGAATTTGTTATTGTAATGAATCCTTTCACAGCAAGAGATGTTGCTAAAGAAATGGGTACAGTATTTAACCAAGAAGCACCTATCGCTATGACAGGTTTTAAAACAGGTAAATCAATTAACGGAACACCAGTTATCGTTGATGAAACACTTGTTGCAGGTAAAGTATATATCATGCACAGAGAAGCACTAGGATTTAAATCAGCACCAGTTGAGAAAAACATTAATGTAGATCTAGGAATCACAGCATTCACAGGTACAGCATTCTATGATATTCAAACAATCGTTGATGCATCTAGAGTTATCAAATTTAAAATATAATTCATTTATATATTAAACCAAACAACCGTAAGGTTGTTTTTCTATGTTATAATTTTAATACAAGGAGGCTATTATGCCTATAGGATATGGATCAAATTTTAAACCTAACATGTCATTATCAGGTAGTGTAGGTTTCCAAGCATATGCACCTGAGAAGCATCATAAAAGCTTTGGATGAACATCATGATTAAGAATATTAACAACTATTGTTGAGATAGGTGCTGCTTTTATCCCTGGAATTGGCGTATTAGCTGAGACAGGTATAGCATTAACAGGTGGTGCAATTAATGAAGGTCTTGATGCAAAAAGTGGTCATCTTACATTAACTAATACATTACTTAACTTTGCAGCTCCTGTGGCTGGTGGTACATTTAGTGGTTTAAGTAATGTTAGACAAGTTGGTAAAGCCTTAGGTAGAGGAGTAGAAGGTTTAGAAGGTATTGGTGAAACTGCTATTGAAAAACTAAACTCAGCTTTTAATATTGCTAAAGGTAAAACTTCAGCTTCAACATTTGGAAAATTTAATAAAGGATTACATGCTATATCTAATACAAAAGCTCAATTAAAGTTTGCACAACGTGCATCACATACAGGAATGATGGTTGGTGATAATATAGCTCAGACAACAGAAGAAGATATTAATGCATGAGTTAAGAAGTCTGGTTTGTCTTTTGCTAAACAATCTGATTTACTTTTACTATTAGGAGAAGTTAGATTGGCTGGTGGTAATATAGCTCAAGAACGTTCTTTAATATTATCATTTATTAGAAAATTAGATGATGTTGAAGTTGCAAGAGTAATATCACATGCTGCAGCAGAAGGTGCTAATGTTATTATTAGAAAAACAGCTAATAATATTGAACTAGCTAAGCATATGATAAAGTCTTTCGATAACGTTGTAGAAGAGATTGCAATACATACAGGTGAAATGTCATTAGTAACTAGACCTTCATTATACAAACGTTTAATTAAAAAGATAGGTTCTAAGAACTTTAATGATAAAATAGTGCAGAACGCACAGCTAATTGACCCAAACGACTTGGGTCGTGCAGGTATTGAGAGACTATATCAAATTATTAAGAAAGCATTCTCAAGATACTTACGTAAGTTTGAGAAGGTTTTAAAGACAGCTGAGAGTTTAGAAGACGCATTCGTAGCTGGTGGTGGAATATTAGTTGATTCAGATTGACATGTTGGTTATAAAGTAATTCATGACCTCGGTATCAATATGCAAATTGTACAATTTACATACGGTAAAGATACTGGTAATTATAAACATATAATAGTAACCGCTACTGATAAGCAACTAGCTAGATATATAGTATCACCTGGTAAGACTTATTTAAGATACTGAGCTTTTAGTAAAGGTGGTAAAGCTTTAGGATTAGGTGGTAATCCAATTATTAACTTCTTTGGTTCTAAAGGTAATATGCGTGGAAAACTTAACTCAGTGTTAGGATTTATACCTGTGCAAGCTTTAAAGAATATATTATCATTAGTATCTAACTATGTAGAAAATATATCTGCAATGATCAAAGGTACATACATATCAGGTACAGGTAAAAAAGATTCTTATTTAGATAAATTAAAACACTCATTTATTAATACAGCAATTTCAAGGTCTTTCAGATTAGGTGGTAAAGTATTTGCTGGTGGATTAATAGGTGCTAAATTTGGTAAAGCTATTGGTAGATTTGTAGGTGCAGAATTACAACGTGTTGGTACTCAGATAATTGCTAAGGGTATTAAGAATGTTATGGCTGGTAAAAAGTTCGGTAAAGGACTAGGGCAAGCAGCTATGAAAGGTGTTACAGTTTCAATAAGATCTAATATGAAACGTAAGTTAAGAACTAAGAAACCTAACTCAGTTATTGTTGCATCTCTATCTGCTAGACGTAAATTAGCACAGGTCAGACGTATTCCAAATGCTGTTGTTCCGGGTCGTGTTAAAAAATCTTGAATAATGTAGTATAATTTAAATATGAAACGAGGTAACTATGTTAAAAGTTATTCACACAGTTGAGACATGATTTGGTTCTAATGATGAACTATTAAATTATTTTGAAACAAAATATACAAAAAATACAATTGGTACATTTAAAGTTCAGGCTTCAGTTGCATCTAGAAATAATGGTTTAAAAACACAGGCAGACGTTATTAAATTAATAGCTGCAATTGGTAATACAATCATAACAGCTATTGTTACAGATGGTAAAGCTAAGATACTTAATACATTACCATTTAGTAATTTAGAAAAAGATACACGAGACGAATTGTTAGAAGGTGTATGTGATGCAATACAACATACAGTTCTTAATAATCAAATATGAGAGAAACTAAATTCAAGTTCAGTTACTACACCTAACTTTACATTGAGTACAGACATGACTGCATGATTACTTCAATCAGACATGTTCGGTATGTTTGCTAAATCAGCAATTAAAAGATCTGGTATAAATGAATATGAATGAATGGATGAAGATGTAGTATTTGAGAATACTCACAATGGTAATATCAAAGTTATTGGTAAAGTAGATGTAAGTAAAATAAAGGAGCTGAAATATGTATAAGTTATTAGTAAGAAAAAATGTAATCCTAGACGCAGGGTTAAAGAAAGAAAAGGATCACAAGCAAGTGATTCCATTTAACAATATATCAATCAAGGTTGGTACTACTGTTGATCCTAAGAATGTAGTTATTCCTACTATATCAGAAATGAAAGATTTAATTATTTCATCAATAGGTAGTTCTCATAAGCATATTATCGGTGAAATTGAAGTAGCTACTATTCAAGAAGCTCAACACAAAATTGATACATATAATGCAGGACATGATATAACTCTTAAAGATGGAACTATATTAAATTCAACTATTGCTTTACCAGGAGATATAATTTATTTTGTAGATACTAACCACGTCTTTCAAACAGAAGAAGTTCTAATTGATTCGGCTAAACAAATGATATTACTTACAGTTAAGAATGCAGCAATACAAGCTTCTTCAACTAACACTGCAGCTATTGCAGCATTAACTCCTAAAGTTACAGCTAATACAGCAGCAGCAACTAAGAATGTTACTGATATAGCAACTAACGTAACTAACATAACTAAAAACAACGCTGATATAGTATCTAATAAAAAATTGATTGATGCTAATACAGTTCTTTCTAAAGCAAACAAAGTAGAAATAGATGGTATTAAACCTAAGGTTCATGAGAATGAATTAGGATTACAAGATTACTTTAATAATAAAGCAGACTTTGTTCTTTCACAAGATATACAACATAAAGTTATTAATCATATTTCAACAAACACTAAACCAACTAAAGCAGGTAAAGACTATACATGAACTTTAGCAGCAGCAGACGTAGCTAACTTTAAAGTTGGAAGTATGACAACTATTAAAACTCAAGACACTACAACAAGTGTTATGGAATATTTCAAAGATTCATATAATGATGGACATGGTACAACAATCAATACAGGAACTAATAGAGAGTTTGTAGTAACACTTACAGATACTACTTTAACAGTTCATTCTAATGAAGACTTAAGTAATCATGTTCTTAAATACTT
>JAVCKZ010057001.1:0-16304 GCA_034780755.1 Lepetodrilus elevatus | reverse complement strand
GGGGGGGAGGTGAGGATGGGGGGTGAGATATGTTTTGACATACTCACACTCTTGCAGATTGTGTCTACATTGGGCGAGATAGGATTGTATAAACTCACCCCCTTGCAGATAGCGACAGCCTCGCGAGACATGGACTTGGGGTAAGACACATTGTGATCAGTGATTGATGTGAACAACTCCTCCTCATCTTCTCCATCAAATGGAGGCTGGAAACAAATGGAAAAGAATGTCAACACAGAGGGGAGAGCATATGTTAGAACATGGAGTATTCAGCATTAGAATGGAGGCTGGAAGAAGTAGAGAAGAATTGTCAACACAGAACTGAGAGCATATGTTAGAACATGGGAGTATTCAGCATTAGAATGGAGGCTGGAAGAAGTAGAGAAGAATGCTGATGCCAAGCAGAAAACCTTGTAGGATATGTAAGACTAGAGCAAGAAGCAGATTCATAATTTCCATGAGGTGTTGTATACTGAACACCAGTATATATATTACAACAACGTAGAGCAGGATTAATCAAAGTCATTGCTCTAAAGGATTTAATGCAAAACAACTTATTTAGCTAAACGTTTACTTCTAGAAACGCTAGTTTTTATAATGATAGAATGTAGTAAAAGTATAAGAAAGCCTACATTGCCACAAGTACTCCCTTAATGCTCTCCCTGCTGGATTAGGCACAGCTACAGCCCATTAGGGCATTTCCGGTTGCCTTCAGCATGGAGAGGGTTAAGCATTCAGGGTTTTTTTTAGCTTTGGCTACAATATATTTATTAAATTCCAGTCTTGTTCAGTCACATCTACAAAATTGAAGGTGTACCAAGGATGAAAGGATTTTAAAATGTTGTTTGTAAGGATAATAGATCTTGTATCAAACGCATGTCATGTTAACTGCACAAAACTAAATCACCATTGCTCTCATGCTTCAAGTCTCGGCAGACTTTGATTCTTCAAATCTCTTTAGATTTGAGATTAAACGTGATTAAAGGTAGGCCATTGTTTGTTTGATTGATTCCGGCTGGGTACAGATTGGCAGGAGTGTTGGAGAGCATGATACTACAGCTCCACACACAGGCCTGGGCCGTGAAGTATCCCAGTACTGTACGTACAACAAAGACACTCTCACAAGTCCGTGACAAGTTACAAGACATGTAGACAAGGCTTCATATTGATCTCAGCAGCCAAAATAGGATATTGAATTTTATTGGCTGGTTGGATTGGTTAGCTGTTTGGGAATAGATGGTTCAGGACCATTTGTCAAGTCTCCATCATCTCTATTTAATTCTCCAGATTACATGGGGGAGGGAAACCTGATTTATACAAGATTGGAAGTCAATTCAAGTACAGGAACATTTTGAAAATTTAGAATAGCAAGTACATAATAATTTTTTGTGTGTGACTAGATGGTTCAGCATCATCTATATTTAATTGTCTGCATGATAGAGGAGGGAAACTGATTTTCTACAAGATTTCAAGTTAATTCAAACGCAGGGGACGTGTTGAAAAATCTGGAATACAAAGTATGTAATCCTTGTATAGGACTAGATGGTCCAGGATGCTAAGCTTCAGTACAAGCTGTCTTTATGTCATGTTCAGTTGCCATTACTAGACCATGGTCCTGGACCCGTATTCTTGAAACTTTCTAAGTCCTAAGAAGTTTGTAAGTCCTAAGAAGTTTGTAAGTAATAAGAATTTCACTGTAACATGATTATTGCAATGAATAAAAGTTTTCAAAAAAAATAAAAAATAAAAAATAAAAAATAAAAATAGCCTAATATAACTGGTTTTCTGCTTATGTCAATTTTTAATAGATCTCTTCTGACTAACAAATTCTTAAGTTATGAAGTTTAGAGAATACAGTTTAGAGAACACAGAATAGTCGTACTGCTATGAGACTCGTACTTTCCTATACATGAATAACGAGATGGCTCATGTAGGGCTGCAACTGTTCTATGAAACGGGGACCCATGCATGTACTTCCAGAAAATTATGTAAACCTGATTTATGCTTGGACTATAGGTATGACCATTTTGCGAGTGCAGAAATAGCTGTGTTACACTATTGGTTCTGCTTACTTGGCCTGCCAGCATTTCGTACAGTAACACTCCGAATGCCCACCAGTCAACCGACTTTCCATATGGCTGGTACAAGACAATCTGGAACAGGACAATCCTAGGATTATTAGCATCATACATTTTCAGGCAATTCCTATTAACTGTAAGAATACAGAATACACAATTGCTAAGGTGGGGGTAGGGTAATGATCAGCTCAGTGTTATTCAGTTCTGTAGGTGATGTCCAGATGGACAATCCTAGGATTATTAGCAATATCATACATTTTCAGGCAATTCCTAAACATTTTCAGTGAATTCCTATGAACTGTAAGAATACAGAATACACCATGGCATTGCTAAGGTGGGGGTAGGGTAATGGTCAGCTCAGTGTTATTCAGTTCTGTAGGTGATGTCCAGATGGACAAGCTCTACGTACCTCTGGAGCAATGTAATCAGGTGTCCCACAGAAGGTTCTCGTGGTTTTACTGTTGAAAATACCCTCCTTGCACATTCCAAAGTCAGCTATTTTGATGTGTCCTTCAGCATCTAACATCACATTGTCTAGTTTAAGATCCCTGTGAACAGAAGAAATAACAATAACAATAACAATAACGACAATAATAATAATAATAATAATAATAATAATTCCTCTCATGTGCTATATCCACGTTCAAAAGTGTGGTCAAAGTTCTACATCATTACTGCCTTTGTCAATGAATCACTTTTTCCTTTTCAACTGCCTGGGGAGTATACACAGGTTCCTATACTTCCCAAACATACTGTAACTTTTACTGATCTGGCCCCCGTTCCACAGACCAATCATAGCACTGCGAGAGTCATCTCTCCTTAGCAACTCCATGGTAACGTATAGGAGTTACGACTCTCGTAGTGCTACGACTGTTGTGGAATGGACCCCTGTTCCTTTGACACTGCTTCCAAGAAACCACAAACTGGTCATGTTTTTTTTCTTTCCATAAATTACCATATGCTGTCACTAGTGTCAGCTTACCTATAGACGATTCCTTCAGAATGAAGATAGAACAGTCCTATAGCAATCTCTGCTGCATAAAAGCTACAAAATGAATAAAAATTAAATATATAAAATCGAAGGAAAACATCTGAAGGGTATTAAAAGCAAAAATTAGTTTGATGATTACTTAACTGATTGGTGTAAATACTTCTACATACTAGTATATTAATATACTAAAGGTGGCATAAAGTGGATTATTGTTAAGGGGACGTTCCTTGGTAATAATCATCAAAAAAAACTTAGGTAGACCTCGATTCTGGGTTCAGGCCAAAATTGACAATACCTTGATGTTGCTACCTCAACACTGCTCAATGATAAAATATAACGTGAACAGCAAATGATATACTTACGCTGCAACTGGCTCTTTAAATTTGCCTTCTTGTTGAATTCGATACATTAAGTCACCACCATTCACATATTCCATAACAAAGTAGAGGCGGTCCTGAAACATTTAGAAACATAAAACTTACATTACATTACTTACCAATAACTGGCTAAAATACATTGATGTTTAATGTGACTTTAATACCGTCATAATTCATCTTCATAAAGGAACGCAATATCTGGCAATAATATCTTCTTGTGCAATGATGGGGTGTGTGCAGTGCAGTTTGCAGCAGGTTTTGCACCAAGCCATGCAAAATACAGTGCTCCCTCGATATAAGGCTGAAGTTGGGGTCCATGACATGCCACCTGCGTTACAATACCCGCGTTATATCAACGAATATAATTGGAGAATAAAAATAAAATAATTTTTTTTTTTTTAAATGGGGTCCATGTTGGACCCTGCATTATATCCGAATCTGCGGTGCATCGAAGGGCATTATATCGAGGGAGCACTGTAATTAAATGCTGGTCCTAACACCATTGCTAAAGGTAGGAGTTAAGGTTGTCTTTGAAAGTGGGCAATGACTCCTTAATATCACTTCAGGATATCTGTTACCACTTGTTAGAAGAGGTCTAAGTGAGACATTGGTGTCTCCACACAATCTGCTGGTGATGTAAATTGTCCACCAATAACACTTGACGCAATCCAAATGTCATCTAGCTCTACAGACCGGTAACAGGTCTTTCAATTTCAGAAATGCTGTGTGTCTGAGAACTGGGTCGATGTTTGTGCTCACCATTGTTTGGAAACATGAGTGGAGGAGAACCAGGAATGGAGGTTTGTTGGGTAGAGCCAGCACCCGTTTTTCTATCATTGTACATTCTACATCGTCGTCTTGAATGATGACATCTTTCTTCAATATTTTGATTGCATAAAGTTCATCTGTTCCTTTCCTCTCTGCTAAAACTACCTGTGAATGCAAGGAAAATACATCTTTAATGCATTTTAATATCCAATAAATATACATGCATCATTAAATTTCAAAAGAGTAAAGACATTCTTGCATCTACCTTATCAGAACAAAAATCAGATTAGATGTGTAAAACTGAGTTTTGGCAATGGCCAGAGTTTGTAGCAGAGATGTCACAGTTATGATAACAATAGGACTGAGTAGGACGGCATACAGAACTGAAATGGTAGTCCGTTTCTTACCTTCCCAAAACTACCCTTGCCTAGAACTGTGAGAAAGTTGAAGTCGCTGGCACGAACGATGTCCTGTCGACTGACATTCTGGGCATGTCCGGGCTTGTTCAACTTCCTCTCATTTATTTGGCGGTGCTGGATTGAGAAAAAAATGAGAGCTGTTACTATCAGCGCATTGACATGTTACTATCACATTAAATTTTATATGTTACTATCACATTGATAGTAACATGCATGTAAGAGAAAGGGCAGCCGTTTTTACCAGCACATTCGTACTGATGAATCCATTCATTGCTAGCAATGATATTCAACAAGATAGCTACATAATTCAAGGATACAATGTGCTGTTAATTACACATAACATTGGTTATCAGGAAATTATATTAATGGAAAATCACAACAGGTAATAATGTTATATATTTCTTATAATTTTCAAAAGCTATTAGTTATAAAAATAGCATGGATATAGAAGGTAATACTATTAATTATACATAGCAATTGGTAACACTATCATAGTTTGCTAGAAAATGCTATTAAGATAATTTGTAATACTTATTTTTAATATTAATTACCTTTCATAGTAAAAATACAAAATATAATTATAACTGAGTTCCTATGTTAGTTTTTGTGTCCGATAAACAAAATTGATTCAGATTTGTTTTATATATCCCATTAAAAAAATTATTCTTAATTCAATACGAATCAATTGTTTTTGTGTCCAACAGTATAAAATAGCATGAACAAATGGTGAAATTAACAAACACAAATTCCAGCTACATTAACGAGGCACTCGTTGTGACAGACGTTCGGTCGACATCCAGTAGTGTTGTCACAATAGCAATATGCCACCCTGGCCTGTAATAATACTAACGATATGTCATTACAAGCAGCCACTCAATTCCCCCGTGTGATTACCTGCCAATATCACGCTCATTACCAGCCCGTACACTCACCTATGGCAGGTAGATTATGCTAATGTATACGCTACAATTGCAGGCAGAATCGATCACGGCAAGCATGACATATTGACCACCTGACTGGAGAGTGTGTGCAAGTACTATGTCGCATGTGTCGGCCCAACTGGGGTGTGTGCATGTTACAGGAACATCACAGCGGTCTCATTTAACAGACTTGAGGCATGGTGCTCAGACATTGTCCCAGTTAAAATAGTAAATACCTTGGGGAGATAGATCAATGACATGGTTCTACCTAACAGACCTGGGGGCATATTCTCGAAACATTCTTACAAACCTCTTAACTTAAGAACAGTTCTTAACGATTCTTATAGCACAGCTACAAACTGTTCTTAGCTAAGAGGTTCGTAAGAAAGTATCGAGAATAGGTCAAGGGGATGATAAAAAAAAAAATGAATACGATTTAATGCTCAAGCTCAAATTTTATACAGAGTTGAGTTCGAAAAAAAGATTTCATAAACTTGGAGCCTGGTCGTGATCAATGAAACAGATAGATATCAGTGCTGTCGTCTTTAGTGGCTACAACAGCTTTGTAAAAGGTGACCCTAGGAAGCTGATCAGATGTGGTAATACCTAACACATCTAGGTATTCTTTCACAAAGCTCTTATAGCATTCTTGTAGTGATCAGTGAGAATGAGAGATACCAGAGTGGCTATAACTCTTTGTGAAACAACACCCAGTGGAATGATCAGACATGGTCCTACCTAACAGCAAGTAGTCAGATCAATGAAAATGACATTAACATGATTGTGGACAAATGCAAGAAAACATGTCTCATAATTTCTCACGGACAAATACCATATCTTTCTTAGAAACTGTCTGAGAAATCAATGGTTCACACCATTACGACTTTTGTCATAACAAATATACTGGTTTCATGGTTCATGGTTTCTTTACTGATTTCCTATTTAAGAAACAAGTGATATATACCATTGAAAACAATAAAATGATCTAAGGAATTATCAATAGATGCAGACTAGTTGCAGGGTTTATATGTGCCTATATTTTATGTAGGCTGAAAATACCAGCTCTACACTAAAGATTAATGGCGCCGATGTCCATAAAAAGAAAGCACAAATGTCTACTCATTCTGAGAACACCAAAAATAGCCTGCAGAGCCTTATCCCACCAGATCTATGCACAATACCATGGTATCATGTGTCATGTCGATTTGTATAGTATTAAGTATTCAAGTAGTTTATTTTAAACTGAAATGTAATATTTAAAAATCAATATTACTATTTTGGTTTGAGTTCATTGTGTTTTCGTAATATGCAATATATATTAACATAGACAGCAATTGTGTTATGAAAATGTTGAGCTTTAGCATGTGGGACAACTGGAGCAGATAAGCTGATGTATGACTGCAGTCAATCCCTGTATAATCTAATAGTAAGATGTTGCGCGTAACCCACTAGGTACCACTTTGCTTAATAGCACCCACAGGACACATGTTGCTTGCCATGGGTTTAGTAATGAAACTCATGAATATTTATGAGATGTCAGTTCATAAAATGACCAATCAGATTCGTCTTTATGCGACTAGGCTACTTATAGACTGGATAGCATTTAGTATAAAATAAAGAATATGGTCACTACTGGAGTGACCTTAGCTATTAGAGTCTTCATCCTCTGTTATATATCATATTTGCTAAGCCTAACTGTATGTATGTAGTCATAAAATATGGACATGTTCTAAAAATATATATACCTTAACTTTGGTATCAGGGCATTCCCCCTCAGTGGTTTCCTTCACTTTATATTGTCCAGCGCACCAGCCAATACAGGTAAAGCTAACTGTGCCAGACTTGTGTCTTCATAGTCAGCATTAGTATAAGAGTTAATATGATTGTTGGTTGTAAATCCTAACATCTTATTCCAGAAGGATAATCATCAATATACTTTCCAAGCATTACACACACACATTAGACACGTTTGAATTCTTGCAATTTACGTATCAACAAGCTGAGCAGAAAATGTCAAATTCGTGACTAATCAGGGTCCAGTTGTTCAGAATGTGATTAACTTAATCACTCGGTTAAATTTGTGTTAAAAAGCGGTTAAAAGTTAACAGCCAGATTGTTCACCGCGATCGCTCCTGTTGACCTCCATTCCCCAACACTGGCTCTCCTTGCTAGATTAATTTCAGCCATTTTGGTTTACCGCTTGTTAACTTTTAACTGCCTTTTCACACAAAAGTTAACCAAGTGATTAGTGTAATCACCTTCTGAACGGCCAGACCCTGACATTGAAGTTAACCAGCCAAGCCACTGATGAAAACAGATTCTGACAGATACTTGAACTTAACTCACTGGAACAGTTTCAATTTTAAAAATTAAAGCCTGGCTAAGCTAGGTAATTGTAACATGGGTACACTAAATCAAAGTGGTATGGTAACAGCGATAGAAACTCATCTTTAAAACTTATTAGCCCAAATAGTGATACAAATAACAAATGTTCACAAAAAGCATGAATTTTACTAGCCCTTAATAGAGGATACCTTTAACATTGGGAGAAATAGCCTGGGATACTGGTGTTAATTTCTATCCCTGCCAATGGTAATGCATGACATTCAAGAAGTACCAATTATAGGTGCAGGGATTTAAAACACCCACAACTGTTTCAACATAGAACCATTAGTTCAACACAGGAACCAATGTTTTCATCTCGCCCACCATTATTTCAACTCAACCAGATTCATAAATAAATTTCTAAATGCATCAAAATACATCAACAAATATCACAGTTTTGTTGAACACCTTGGAATATACGGGATCAGTGCCTTAAAAGTCAAAGCCTGATCAAACTGGACAGTGTCATCATTAGTTCCAGATTCATAAAGAATTGCCAAACATTTCAAAATATATAAATAACTATCGCAAAGAAAATCTAGTACCCTACTATTCTACATTAATCCTGCAAAACATTACCTTCAGATCGTCATCAATGACCATTTCAACTCTTGCATACGTTGTCCAGTGGTCAGAACGACCAGAACAATGACCTTCAATGCTCAATGACCAAATCTTCCTGACAATCGTACAACAGACCCTGAAACTTTGGAGAGATTCTTGAATATGTCGCAGAACGACAACATCACTGGTGGAATAATTATGAGGAACAATTAAGTAGCAGTGGGTCAATACTGGAGGTGGTTGTGGCTAGGTTGTGGCTAGGTGGGATGATTGAAGGAGGCCCTCGAGGGAGATGCAACGTCTGCTGAACTCTCAAATGTACCCGCTACAAGACAATTACATTAGGCAATCTATAATATCTACACGCACCATTTAGCTCAGTGATGGAATGCTTGCATGCTCGGTGTTACATAATCTAATCCACGCTGATCTGTGTGAGCTCATCAATAAGTCATAGTCGGCCCAAGATTAGATTGCTAACCGGGATGCAAATCTAATGATGTATCACTGATATTGAGTGGGATTATACAATCCCACGCATATTGTGTTGTTTAAAAGAAGGGTTGTTTTGAAAGGCTGATTAAACATATCTGTAATAAGCATTAGGATAACTGAATTTTAGTTGATGATGTATGACTTTTGATGCCAGTGGTCTTGTTATGTTGGGAGATTTGTCATTAATTAGGTGTTACTGTAACGTACACCAGGCAGAACTGGTGCAGGTAAACAGAGAGAGATACTGGTGCAGGTAAACAGAGAGCGATACTGGTGCAGGTAAACAGAGAGAGATACTGGTGCAGGTAAACAGAGAGAGATACTGGTGCAGGTAAACAGAGAGAGATACCGGTAACTATGTAATCTGTATACACATGTTGCAGCTTATTCTTGGACACAAATGGAACTGTACTTTACCACATTGACAATAGTGACATTTACATTTCAGCACGGTTTGATCTCAAAAGCTTTCATGCTCTCCCTATCCAATAACCTAAGTGAATCATAACATTATGCATAATAAGTTTTATTTACTCACACCTTTCGTCACATTCTTGATAATGAACTTATAAAATGAGTTTGATGCGAGGTCAATGGGAAATTTGTGCTTGATGCAGACATTGTTATGAACACACTGAGGAACAAACCATAGATATGCTTTAGTAAATTTAGTTTATTAAAATAATCAGATGTGTTAACTTTAAAAAAAAATAATAAAGCTCTAATGTTTTGAGTGAGTGAGTGAATATGGAGTTTAACATCGCTGCAGGAATCTTTCACCCATTTGCAACGATAATGTTTTGACATTCAATAATAAACCAATGATATAAAATAAACACCCATTTCATACATCATATTATATCCAGATTCAATGAGTAACCTTTGAAATGCTACTTTATTTTAATGACAGCACCAGGTTCTTGGAGATTTGACCAAAGGTATCATGAGTGGGTCTGACGTGAAGCCCCTCATTCTGTACACCTGCCAGGTGCTGTGTGCATGTTGTATACAATAGATCCGCACATTGCCGTACACCGCGGACATAGGCCTAAATCAGCCGTCCACGGGGAGAGGCAGGGAGGCCAAACACTGCCACCAGTCAGGAGATGCGCGGAGAAAGGAGCTCTTCCCGTTGGTACAATAGACGGAGAGAAAGTCCACATTGATCCACGTCAATAGCCGACTGACGGGGATAACAACCTCTCTCCAAGTAAACAGTCAGTAATTTGAATAAACTCGAGGACATTACGAAACATTGATGCGGCGAAAAGATATTGAGTATTGATTTAGGAACGCTTCCAGAATAGCAAATATAATCGTGAAATTTCAAGTACAAAGGAAATCGTCAACAACTGCTATAACGTTGTCAGTCGAGTTGAGAAATGTTCTTCGTGGATGAAATTTCTGATATGTAATGAATGCAAGGTTTGAGATGCTCATGAAGTGGCATCTGCTCTGGTACTGAAAGTATGGGTTGTCAGGGAGTGATGCATGAGGACATGGAGATAAGAAGTTCCAGCATTGAGTCCGGCATTCACTCCAGCTTGAATGGGTGCATTAGGATCAGTAGTACTCTACAGCACTACATCAGCCAGTCTGACCTGATGGCCCCACACTCTCTCCATTCCTGACAACCTGCTATTTAAAGTCAGCTGCACTCCCTACACACTGGGGCCTCTGACATCATTTAGTTCACCCTTCTGCCGACTGTTTGCTGTGTAGACCATGGTCTGCCGACTGTTTGCTGTGTAGACCATGGTTAGAAGTTAGTGCAAACATTTACAACTTTGGCCAAGCCAACGGGCTAGTAAGTCAAATAAGTAGAGCGATTTCCCTAAAAAGATACTCGCCCATAACAAAAGGTCGCCACGGGCCGCCTGGCAAGTGGGAACTTCTAACCCTGGCTCAGACTTTCATCTTCTCAAGGAATTACTGCCATTTTGTGCTTGACGCAAACACAACTACCTACACTGTATCATAATGGACATTCTGATCACACTGCACTGCGTCATTGGCTACAAATTCAACTGCAGTTGGTTAGACCGAGTTGCAGCTATCTGTAATTCTATCAATAAGTTTTTATCACCTGTTTGCATGGTTTCCACTGAAACATCATTGCAGGATATTACAGGCAACTCTATCTAATATCAACTTCATGTCTGCGGTGACATTGTATATTTAACTTCCCAAGCCTTAGGAGGCAAATAAAGTTGATATGTAATGGAGACGATGCTAGCCATTGCCATGTACACGTTTTTTCACTTTCCCTGGCAGGAATAGTGGTCACAATGACCTTCAGCTTTTTCATCAGCACTTTAAAGGAGTCACAGTGACATACTGTAGTCACATCAGCACATTATAGGTGTCACAGTGACCTTCATCCTATTGGGCATGCTACCTCATATTGAACACTACTTCATATTAGACACACTATGGTCTCCTATTGGATGTACTTCATACTTCTGGAGACACTTCATCCTATTGGACACACTACCTCATATTGGACACACTACCTCATATTGGACACACTACCTCATATTGGACACACTACCTAATATTAGACCCATCATGGTATCCTATTGAATGTATTTCATCCTAATACACATACTTCATCCTATTGGACACACTACTTTGGGCACACTATCTCATATTGGACACTACCATATATTGGAAACACTATGGTCTCCTATTGAATGTACTTCATCCTACTAGTTACACTTTATCCTATTTGGAACACTACCTCATTGAACACTACTTCATATTGGACAAACTATGGTCTCCTATTGTATGCATTTCATACTATTGGACACACTTCATCCCACTACACACCCTTCATCCTACTGGACACACTTCATCCTACTGGACACACTTCATCCTATGTACACTCACCTGAACCTGCATCTCTTTGAGCTCTTCGATGGTTGGTTCGACCTCGTCACTGACTGGAATCCCATAGAACTCTCCCTCCTCCTGACTGAGCAGCTTGTACCAGCCGTCCTCGGGGTTCTTCAGCACCTCTGAGATCCCGAACGACAGAGAACCCATGAAGTCGTTCCTCGAGGTGCGGTCCCAGTCCCACACCTCCAATGAGATACGTTTGTGAGCATCATCACTTCCCAGATCACTGAAAGAAAAGAACAGGTGAGCATCATCACTTCCCAGATCACTGAAAGAAAAGAATGAGTGAGCATCATCACTTCACAGATCACTGAAAGAAAAGAATGAGTGAGCATCATCACTTCACAGATCGTGGCAGTTTGAGCATACTAAATCTTTCACTGAGGAGACATCACATTTAACATAAAAAATACTTCACTGCCATTATGCAGGCAGGCATTCCTAAATGGACATTTTCAATAACAAAAAAAGTGACTAAAAACCAGCTACCATATGAAGTTAGGCATACTGCCCTAAATCTATTAGCAAGTTCAGGAAACTTGTCAAGACTCACATCAGTAATGGACTGAAAAAGGTACTATTCCAAACATGTTTAACAATATTAACCCTCTCCCTGTTGAATCAGGTACAAGCACACCCCTTTAGGACATATCTGGTTGCCTCCAGCATGGAGAGGGTTAAATGTGACTGAGCAAACTTAGCAACTCTCAAAATGGCTCAGAAAAGAAGAGGACAGTGGTAAGCTACTGGATGGACAGATTCAATGTTAGCTATTATATTGGCTCCAATTAGCTCAATGTTAGCTACTATATTGGCTCCAATTAGCTCAATGTTAGCTACTATATTGGCTCATATTAGCTCAATGTGCTACTCTGCTCTCAACTTGATTACCATTACCAGGAAGAAAGAATGAATTGATGCACTACGTCGCAGCATGTATATTTCACCCATAGGCGATGACCATAACAGGGAGAATACACTTACAATTTGAAAGATTCATTCCACGTCGGGTTGAGATTGGCTTTGACTGTTTTCGTCTTCTTCTTTGATTTGTTCGACTCATCAGGGATAAGCTTGATTTTAACATATGGATCAGCCATGCCATTCGGGTCCATTGGGGGCAGGTTCCGTGCCTCTATAACTGGTGACAAAGTGTCAAATTTACAAGTTAATGCACGATACATTAATGTTAATATAGATGTGCAAGGACAACCTAAAATAATAAATACTGTATTGTTTAATTATAAATATATTTGAGTGCATGATACTTGAATGTTAAAGTAATTTAGGTGTCCAAGCACAAAATCTAAATTAAAAAATACTGTATTGTTTAATTATAAATATATTTGGAAATTTTTAGTGTGTGATACTTGAATGTTAAAGTAATTTAGGTGTCCAAGCACAAATCTAAATTAAAAAATACTGTATTGTTCAATTATAAATATATTTGGAAATGAACACAAATTATGTAAGTTGAGTATTTATCTGTGACAATCTCGATGATGTTTCACAAATACTGAGTCTGGTACGACAGTTAATATGTATAAATAATCAAGAATGATCCACGGTATCTAATAATGTGATATGTATCAGAAAGATACAATTATATGAAGTTCACAGTAGTTAATAATGTAGCTGGTATAAATATTTCTACACTGTAATGATCATCATGATAGAATCCCTGTTGTTTAGTTCTAATATAAGCAATGTAACCTAACACAAACGTTTTTGACCTTTGGAAAATTAAGGACTGCTGATAAACAAATGACAACATTTAGAAGGTATTGATATATTCCTGGCAGAAAGTAATCTACTCTATAACACTCGAGAGGAAATCAGAAATAAATAATACATCAGACTTGAGACCCGTGTAGACGTAATTTAGCTTTAGGGAACTTGTACATTTTACAGCTCATACTTTTTTCCCACAAAAAAAATAGATAAATATTTATCATTTGCCCATCGGCAATTTTATAAATGAGAAACGTCAAAAAAAATCACTAAAAACATAATCTCCCTTGAATGATGTCAAAGGTCTGTCAAGTGTAGGATAATCAATAACATTTTCATTTTCTACATTATGAGACCTTTTTCGGTGCTGTAATGTTTGCACGCAGGCAAAATAACCGTGTGATGGATTACTACACAAAGCGATGATTTAAATTATGTGAGATGAATGAGGAAAGTTATCTTGCTGTCTATGGTTAACTTGGGACATTGATTGTTGGATTAACAGATAATATGTATACTTAGCGATACGCAGAACTCATTAGCCAATGGACACACTGGACGAAGAAACAAATTTGAACAAATGTTGCCATCCATATCATTATTGTGTCCTAATGGCTATAAAACATGTAATGTACCGTTCTCTATAACAGCTGGTATTATAGTGACAGTATTCAATATTCATTTCCTTTCAAATAGGGGAGCTATTATGTGGTTTTGCCAATGAATGGGAAATGTAATTTTCATCACAACATCATACATATATTTTCATGTGACATTTCTATTGGAATGTCGATATAGAAAAAAAGCTAAATGTAATCATGAGAAACCAAGAACAGCATTACAAAATAACAATTTTGAAGTATTTGTGAACAGCTTGGCAACATAGGAAAAGGTTAAATTTTAATGGAAATTTAGAAAAAAATATTTTTGACTTTTATTAGGGTGAATAAATTTAATTTCACATTCTACATATTGCCTCCCTGTTTGTGTCCAGGATGGTTGGTAATATGGGACCAGTAATATCGTATTATCAGGAGGTTAGATACATATCGTGGTAAAATATGGAACAAGCAGAGGGCCTAATTATCGAACATTCTTAAGAACTTCTTAGCCTAGTTAACAGTACGTAACTATACTATAAGAATCGTTAAACACTGTTCTTAGGCTAAGATCAAAAGTTTGTAAGAAATTTATCGAGAATAGGCCCCCTGATTAGTTAGGTATGTAGTTAAATCTTGCCGTACTAGAAATTTTTAATTTTCCATTTTCGTGATTAATTTGTAAATTAATCCTTCCCCTCCTCTCGGTGTGGTCTGTGCCGCAGAGTTTCGGAACATTCTTCTCACACCGCTTGTGTACATTCATGTCACACGCTGAAACAAAAACAAGACAGTAAATAGAAATAGTGAGCTAAATTACCGTAATTGCTCTGATAACACCTAAATTAATTGCCCAAAATAATTTATTTCAGACCCTTAAAATACAAAACATTACCATTTTTTTCAAATCCTAATTAGCATAACACAGTCATTTTAAATATAAAACATTTGTCTTAACGTGCGTTATTTATTGAATCCTACATGTATTTGCCATTTCATTTACTACCATTATTTTGTATTTTAATTTGGTTGTCCCTAGTATATGAACTGATCATTTCAATTTTCATATTTTCCTAATAATCCGAACACCTACAAATTTAATTATTTTCTCCTGTTCAAATTATTAGAGTAATTATGGTAATCATACATGTTATAATTTCTCAAATCTCTCATATATATCTACTATGTGACCATATTGCTCTCATAAGTGCCAGCTACGACAGTGGTTATGTTCTCGTATAAACCGTGAGACCTTCGAGAAACAGTACAAATGTTAGATATACCATCGTCTGTAGTTTGACCATCATAATAGCCATTAGTACAGACGAGACGATGTAAAGATATCACTGGCAGATACATAACATAGATTCCATTAATCTAACGGCTAATCAAACAACAAAAAGAAAATACCTTCCGTGGAAAATATCCACTTGCGGAAAAATCAATACTGAAAATTTGTTCCCTACTAATAACTGGCAACTAATATAGAACAGCAGGGATACATTTAGGCATTCATCAGTCTAGGTACCACAGTGATATCCATTATAGGTGTTCATCAATTGGTCAATATTAACCCTCTCCATGCTGGAGGCAATCGGAGATGCCCTAAAGAGCAGTGTCTGTGTCTAATCCAGCAAGGAGAGGGTTAATTTGCTTTAGGCGTTCCATCAAACTGAGTCAGTATGTCTATTCCTTTTAGATGTTTCCTAAAACTGGGGAAATAGTTCAAACTGATTTTGGGTATAAGAATCATGTTTTATGGTACTTAAAAATAATAATTGATTTTTGTTTAATTAGACCAGCTTTTCAAGATTAATTTACTTGTCAGTTTACATGATTAAACCATCAGTTGCAGTAAAACTGCAATAAGCTGGTATTGATGAAGTGATGATGATAACGGCATACTAAGAGTTCAGAAATTGCATTCTATCGACCATGTCATAGCAAAATGAGTGAATTATTGTCTTCCATCACAATGGTAATCTTTCACTCATACATGACAATGTTATGGTAAGATACATCATGTTATGGTAAGATACATCATGTTATGGTAAGATACATCATGTTATGGTAAGATAC
>JAVCKZ010056990.1:0-16305 GCA_034780755.1 Lepetodrilus elevatus | reverse complement strand
TATCAAGTCTATGTCTGAAAGAGTTCAGCCAGCAATCTGACCATGCATGTGTGTGTTAGTCATGGAGCTGACATGGTTTTAATCATAATATAATACAACTGATATATTAAACTGTCAATAACGACTTTGATATAGGTCTACTTTATTGACACACTTCAAGTGTAGGTCCAATTATACTATATCTTATTATATATTTTCCTATCAAATTTCTAGCGGGGAAGAATACTTTATTGCGTTATTGTCATTCCTAGTAAGATGTCAATCTAATTAAAATTAGATACGAAAGTATCACTCCAAATATATATTGGCATACGCTCAACGTTAATGTATATTTGGAGCGATACTTTCATATATAATTTTAATTAGATTGAGTAAGATGTACAAAAGAAATGTACACCTGTACGTGAAACTGATAACAATACGTCAATACTGCTCATAAGACATATTTTGTCGTTTATTTAACCCAATTAACTGAAGTCCCGACATGTTCTCAAGGAAGTTCCTGTCAGATATTAACGTAAGCTGCAATTTTGCACTGCTACTTTCCCCCCTATACATTCCAAAGACTTCCCCCGTAATGGATTATATAGCAAGCATAGACGACGGATTTCATTAATTGAAGAACATTTAAAGAGAATCAGAATGCTATCATCTTGGGTCTGGGCTTTGATATTCGGAACACATCCGCCGAGACGCTTTCAAGACAGAACGTTTTTCTTTCTTTATACTAAAATAATTGATTAATCATATTAATTTCAAGTTTATGTATGAAGATACGAAACAGTCACTTCACAGAATGAATAACGCACCCATTATACAGGGTTACGCTTCCTTTGATAACAAAATCAAACGTGATCACTTACATTTAATATCGATAACTATTTATTCATGAATAATGGACATTTTCAATCCCGTATAGTAAATGTTTTATATAATATGCATTCATAAATAAGACACAATATTATTTTATGAGATATAGTGGACAATGGAAAATACATATGTTTGTCTTTCCAGCGAAAGTAGGTTCAATCTTAGCTATATACTTATATATATTAGCTATTAAATCTTCAATGGAGGGTACCCTTTACGTATCGTATAGTTGACGCATATTTAAATGAACTCATTTTGGTTTGATACTGTACAGATATATGTAAGAGATTGAACATATGAACTGTTACTTATACAGATACAAAATAGCTGACATTTCTTACCGCATCTGTTCTATTTCACAACATAAATGAATATGAAGGTATGCCTATTCTTCATGGAATTAATATAATAAATAATGTAAGTCCTACCGTATATATTTAATTATTGAAACAGAAACTATCATTATTCATAGATGTACACCGTCATTTTATTGCATAACCTTTTTATTTTAACCCGGACCCTTTTTTGGGGGGGTGTGTGTGAAACGCTGCATTTAGCAAACACGGAAATATACTTAGCTTAATGGAGATATGCAGATTTTATAGACTGCACACATGAGACAGGGACGTTGACTTCTCGATAAATCACACCATAGCGTAGCTTGATCAAACGGAATAATTAGCCCAGAGTCCGATGCCGAGTGTAGTTTCCATATAAATACGCTTCTGTAGACCACTGAGAGATATATATGGAAAGACACGTGTCTGTTGATTAGGCTGTGATAAGTTCATTGTCATTACAGGTTTCAAGACTGTTGCAGTGACATTTTGGATATTATAGTAGACATACTAACTTCCTTGCATTCTACAACCTCTGCACGACGACACCTATTTTCGCACTTATATATGTATCCTGTATTCTGCAGAACATCTCTTAAAACATGAGACGAGGGACCCATGCATGGGTCCAATGACGTTTCAATGTTATTTTTAAAAGAATATCTAACATGATACTAATTAATACAGTGTGTGGAAAGCCAGAAGTCTTCAAGTATTGCATTCGATAGACATACAAACTTTAAGAATGTTGGAGCTTGAATTTAGAGATCCTATTATTGAATACTGCATACCGGAATTGAGGCTTAAGCTAGTCCAGAAACCGAGAGGTCTACGCGCATCATATGCATTTTGCTCTATCGGTATAGCAGCTACCAGAAGCATTATCGAGACGGAGAAACTTTGTCTTAAGGTTTAGGCCTACGCTATTTAATTAAGTACTAAATTCAGAATTGACTTGTTTTTGGCTAATAAAGGCACCTGACTTAGTTGATTTCCATAATGCGTCTATTCTGACTTATTCCTTATAATTGAGTTACAAGTAGAGACCGTATACCAATCAGTTGAGCATGGAATCGTATTAAGAAAATAATTCGTAATCTATGGGCGTGACATCATCGAGGAACAGGAGGGATTGAAGTGTGTAGACATGTAGGCCTAGCACGGGCTTGGTGCTGGTCTTGTACGAACAGGAGGGATTGAAGTGTGTAGACATGTAGGCCTAGCACGGGCTTGGTGCTGGTCATGTACGAACATGCATCTGCATTATGTATATATAGTCCAAATATGAATCTTGACCTGTTGTAGATGATTTCATTTTCACTTTTAAATACAACAAAACAAAAACAATGTCATAACAGATTTTAATATAATCATCTCTTGTTTGTCCATTAAACAATGACATCATACAACACAGTGGAAAATCTACTGTAGAGGTACCCCTTTCCCCCGTATCTTGGTTTGACTGTAAAGATGAGGTCATTCTACAGTACGTTCAGCTCAGGATGCCCAACCCAAGTCCAGCTTGGTTCAGGTTAAGATGGAGGTTTAATGTTGTACATTGGCTCCTATATATATGTAGGACAGAACTGACGATTGTGAAACAGTAGGGATTCTTACATCTGTCAGGAATCAGTTCTAGGTCATTTAAAAATATGCACAGGAATAAACCAAAGGATGAACCTACAGGTAGACACATCTTGGTCAATGCAGAACATATATCACATTGAAGACCTTTGGGCATCGTGGTCGTAATGTCTAGGCTAAATTACTCTTAAGTTATATTGATATTTATAGTGTTTGCACACAGCTAGGCTTGTAACATTAACCGTATACCTGGTTATGAATAGAATATATGGGGGGGCCATGCTAAACTACTAGACCATCTTCTAGGAAACCACGCATATCAAGGTGGATTTGGAAGAATCTTGTTCAAGGTCACTAAGGGTTTGCTTCAGCATGAGCTCAAAACTAGGACTTCTTGCTATATAAAACAGATGCAGAACCATTGCCTGCCTCCCTCCCTCCCTCCCTCTCCCTACACGTTGTGGTGTGATGCAGGTCATTGCAATGGATATGATATGCAAGTGAAATATCACCTTTCCTATTGAATTCAAAACTACCACCTGAAAGAAACCTGGTTTTACCTGCAATGAGACAGGTATTGAGTTCTAGGGTATAGTTCAAGACACCTGTGTTTACCAGAAGGATTCACAATGACCACGCACACCTGTAGTAACCTGGATATATTATGCTAAAGTCCTCCCAGGGAACACAACCTAATTGATTGTTGCCGTGTTAGTAGCTTGAGATTACTCTAGCCTTCCCTGCTGACCATAGAAGACTTTTGATACGAGTATGGTCAGATACCTATATACGTCTCCTAGGGCCACCTGAGAAGGTTAGAGGAATCTCAGCCTTGACAGTATCGTAGTTAAGGAGTTCTCTAATCTTCCCTGCTGACCATAGGAGACTTTTAATATGGGTATGGTAAGATACCCATAATTATACAAATTATCTTATGGTCAGCAGAGATGGCTAGAGGAATCTTGAGCTACCATAATAGATGTTATTACTCAATGCTCTGCATGGTGTAGGGGAATCTCCAAAAGGTTCTACGAAATGGTTAACGTTTTCGAAAAAGTGATTATTTTATGTAACCGTAGAAACATTTCAAGAAGCAGTTTTGTAAATGTGAAAACATATAATATTTTAGTTCATATATATATGTATGAATCAATTCATTTGTAACAGGATAAAATAATACTCTTGTATCAAATGGACAATTTGAACATGCATTATTAACAATATAATTGTCATGTTAATTGTTCATATATAACAAAAACATATTTAGATTGAAATCAAATGGCAGAATAAATAAACCCCATATCATTAAAAAGACTTAACTAATGCTGACAACGGTATATTCTCACAAATTATTGTAATTAATATGAATATTAAGGAACATTCTGTATGATATAGTATGTTTTATTCAAATTGGCATGCAACTATGGTAATCATACCTGTAAACTATTCCATAAACTTCACAGATTCCCAAATATTCTAGTTCACCAATGTAACCTTATTTTGTAGATGTCCATGCAACTTCAGTTATTGTTCACTGTCAAATGCAGTGATAGAAAATATATTTCAAAATGGAAAATTTGAAAATGTATGCAAATATCTCCAGAAACCATTGGTTTGATATGCTGAGATATTTTGCAAACAACATATTATGAATACAGTGCTCCCTCGATATAATGCTGAAGTTGGGGTCCATGACATGCCACCCGCGTTATAATACCTGCATTATATCAACGAATATAATTGGTGAATTTAATTTTTTTAATTATTATTTATTTTTTAATGGGGTCCACATCGGACCCTGCATTGTATCCGAATCCGTGGTGCATCGAACGGCATTATATCGAGGGAGCACTGTAGTTCAAATATGCCATGTGCTAGGCTGCAGGGACCTGGACTAATAATGTCAATCAATGTGCACAGAAATATCTGTCCAGAAAGATGTCCATCTTGTTAACCTACATACTTTCATTGAACTCACAACTTGCAGTGGAACTGCCCTGTTTGATGACTGGGATAAGAACTCTGAAAGGTTACAGAATAGAAAAACACGCCCTGGTTACACATGACCAAAGCATGTGAGATTAGGCAGTCTATAAATTTGAATCTTTTATCATATATTCGGACAACTCTAGCATTGTCCTACCTGAAATGTCCAGTCATTGAATGAATCTTTCAGAGATTTAAATTCAGGACAGTGAAGAAACCCAAAATGAAAATACGAAAAACTTCTTTGGTTGACATGCTGAATTTTTACAATACATGCATGCATGAATCTCGGTGCCCTCACTGGTTAGGAGTCTGATGCAATTGTTATTTCCATGATTCAACATATTGTTTTGACTTCATTTGCATGCAATAAAACCTGCTAACTCCCCTGAGACTAAGCAACACTGACCAATCCATCTTTATATCAAAGGCTGAACTGCTGTGAATATGTATAGTTATAATTATTTAACCCTCTCCATGCTGGAGGCGTCTGGAAATGCCCTGAAGAGCAGTGCCCGTGTCTAATCCAGCAGGGATAGGGTTAAGATAATGACATGATAAATACCACCAAGATCACAGGATGTGTGTGTGCGTGTGTGTGTGTGTGTGTGTGTGTGTGTGTGTGTGTGTGTGTGTGTGTGTGTATGAATACAGGTTTGCTAGATAACATCCTTCATTAGCATCATGATTGTCATGGGTTGTCATAGTAATTGTGGTTGTGTCACGTTCATCTCAGTAATTAAAGTTGTCATTACCATCATGGGTTTCATGATCAGAATGTTGTAATGAAAGTCATAGCAGTGCTACCATGGTTGTCATCATGGTTGTCATAGCAGTCATAGCATATGGTTGTCAAGGTCATCATGTTTGCTGTGGTCATCATTGTGACGGTCAGTGGCAGCATCATGTTACTAAATATATATGTAATATTTTTTCCATATATAAATACAATACAGTAGTATTGGTGAAAGGGGGGACAGAACAATCAAATTATCTAAAAGTTTCATGGAATCACAGTGCACTGAATTACGAAAACCCGGGGTTATCTATTTTAAATGAGTGAGTGAATTATTGTTTTATGTCACAGCAGAAATCTTTCAGCCATACATAATTAGTGTCGAATGACATCATACCCTAGCTACAATGAAGTATATAATGACATAATACCCTAGTTACAATGAAGTATATAATGGTCTCTGCAGATAGACTAGTGTTGGATACATTGGGTCAATTAGGTGAAACTACAATTTCTGTGTCTGCTACAGTAAGATTCTCAAGCCAGGCCCCGAGGCGGGTAAAGCAAGGGAGATAACTGCACACTGTGTACACATGTGACATCGGTACTTGCCATAATGATAAAAGATTCAATGATTCTTTGGTAGCTATAATACTATGTCTTAGTAATGAAAGATTGATAAATAATGGTTATGTACTGGAAGTATATAAAAATGCTGATAAAAATCTCTCAAGGCAGTTGTGACATATGTTGTACATACATGTTGACATGTGTGTCTGATACATGGAATTAGGCTACTAACCATTAGTGTGACTAGTGTGACTACAGTGATAATGTCATCTGTAAATCATTCTCACTTGTGACTGTCCATGGTAAATTGCTATCCAGTCTCTCTGTGACATATTTAACAATGTGCTTGTGTGACACATTTACTCTTCTCATATAAACAAGTTAACACTACACACATCGGTGAGGAACCAGTTATCACCCACACACATCACTTGTTCCACATGTACCAGTTATCGCCCACAGGTACCTGTTATCATCCACAGGTACCTGTTATCATCCACAGGTACCAGTTATTGCCCACAGGTACCAGTTATCACTTCATCTCATATTAGCACTTCTGCATGCATTAGTGATTGATTTGGATTACGGTATATTTTAAACCTATCAATTACTGTACCAATAGAGGAAAATCGGAACAAGACTTGCTTTTTTTTCTCCAAATAAACACCGGTTAGTTTTAACACGTACATTGATAAGTTATGATAACAGTTCCAATGACTGGCAATATGATAGCAGGGCATTGCCCACTTGTCTAGATATGTTGCTTGTGTATTATTTCTCATTTGCATTTAGTTTTTACAGTATTTTATGTTTTCTACACAATGTACAAGACATACTTTCTTTGTCATTGTGATCACTTCAAAATTGTGGAATAACATTATGATTTTAAAGAACCATATGTTTTAATGATACCGTATGTGCATCACAATTTCCATAAATGCAAGTTATTGTTTCTAAAGATACTTGTAGATACCAATTTAAAATCAAATTATTTCACTCCCAGTCCTGTTTTATGGGGGAGATAACTGGTACTGTCAGTCAGCATAAAAAGGCATATTTGTACCTCATGTTCCAAAATTCATAATACATGCATACAAAACAGGTGCATTCATTTGATTTTCATTTGAACTGTCAAGACCAGAAGACATTCACTACTATGGTTTGGTATGAAATGCATTCTTACCCCTATTTAGTAGATATCTCAGTAAATATTTTATGGAGTGCAAAACAAAAGAAAAGCTTCAATTTATTAAGCAATACTACATGTACTGTAGTTACCTTGTGTATTATGTCAAAACCAGTTAGGCAAATTCTTAGTACTTACGAACTTCTTAAGACTTACAAAGTTTCGAGAATACGGGCCCTGGTATTTACTGAGATAATCTACAAATTAGGGGGATCAAACTCAATGCATTTCATAACAAACTATAGACATTGTTCTATTAACTATAGCAATATTATAAATTGCACTTTATTTTATGAAATGAGAGGATTTGATTATAGTTAAACTATTCTGATAATTTCTTAATTTCTTTTAAACTCATCAATATTTGTATCTAAGAAAAGTATTTTTAAAAGATATGTTGTAACATATCTGTAAACAAATCATCACATATTTCTTTGTATATTCTGTGGGTATTCCATTGGTATTTTGTAGGTATTCCATTGGTATTTTGTAGGTATTCCATTGGTATTTTGGAGGTATTCCTTGGGTATTCCTGTATGCTTGCAGGATCCTGTGATCATGGTGGTTTCCGTGTGTATTTGTTGAGCAGATGACAATTTGTTACACATAAATACAATCTAGTTTCTGTATCACACTTGTTGGATAAAAAATACTATCTCCTCTCTAACTACCCTACAAAAATCAACTAAAACTGATAATTTGTCTATACTACCAACAGTAGAATGTATGTAGTTCAAATGGAGGAATTCCACATCTGAGGGGGTTGCCAGGGTCTCGACCTATACAGGGATGCATATTTATCATGTTTATAACCAGAGTTACCTCCCACTCATTGGGATACCTCCCATGGACAATTTCAGGTGGCGCCATAATCCATGACGTCCAATGGCGCTTACCACTTTGCACCATTCGGAATAAGGTTTATTCAGACACAGAACTTAATATTCCAGGAATTCTACATGGTCATTTAAACATGCAAGATGGCGGGATCCTCAGTGCAGGCTGTAGAACAATAGAATTGCCCACAATTCCTTGTGAGCGTCGTGGCGACATGTGCCGGTCGACGGTTACGTTAATGGTCACGTGCATTGTTGTCACATGTCCCTAGTGGAAGGTGGTTTGTGGGCATTTATTTTTAAATATCACATCCCTGAACTTTGACATATCACTACTGGCCTTCTCACACTGACTGGTGTCTATGCGGTAATGTTGATGCATATTTTGAGCCATGACATATAAAGTATTCCCGTAGATCCCTGGAATACCGTGTGGTAACATGTGACCTTTGGTACCGTGGTCACGTGATTATCCATTTGCATGGACAGCCTACATGTATGCACATTGATGGAATAGTTCAGAAGTGTACACAGATATATCTTCTATATATAAACACACAGTTGGAAGAGGACATGATGAGTGGCTAGTCCACATCAGTGTTTGTGATGACAAGGTATCACTTCTTGTAAAATATCACTTTCCATCACGAATAAAACAACGCACATTTATGTATTTGGCATATATTCCGCATTCAGAACTTTCTTCGAGTCGTGGCGCCATTGCAGTGCTCTTTCCTTGGCCGTATCCACATTGCTCCGCCGTTGTCAGCGGTTACACATCCGGTTGCCATGGTAACAGTGACCCCATTACCATGGATACCTCACATTCTGCCATGATTAATATGGTGGATCTTGTTCCCACGGACACTACATAACCTGTTGTGAAGAGATGACACGTATCCAACAACCATGGCTACTGCAACATATCGGACTCTTAGACACTGACCTGGACTCCTGCCCAGAGTTAACCGGACTCCTGACTGGATTCAACTGGACTCCCTAGTGCGGCAGTACTGGGTGTTTTTTTAGGGGGGTACCCGTTTCTTGATTCAAACTTCGCTGCCTCCACGCAGTGACAACAAGTATATCACATGACACAGTGTAATAATAAATAATTATTCAAAGCATGCCTATACAGGGTGTGCGTGCTCCTATGTCAAACCTATCGAGGTCTGTGGTAGAACTGTCCGCACCAGCCACGCCAAGGTCAAAGTGCATACTATCACGTGACCTACACTGTGCCCGCTGTCCCACGTGCTCGCTGATGACGACGAGAGCGTAGAGTTCGACACAGTCAGGTTTTTACTACTGCTGGCGAAGGATATCTTGTGACAGTGCATGTTGTCCTCCGACCGATGGAACACTTCGCCAACATCTGCCACCAGGTGGCACAACTTGTAGCACCCTGGCGCCTGTGCATGCAGCTGGTAGCCGATCTCAGGGTCTGGAAAATGCATAGTAAATTTGTTTTATTCTTTGGATGTCAAAGAATTATACCAGAAATTTAAACGATCATCAAAACCTAAACTAATCTATGTTTCGTTAGTAATTTACTTACTTACATCATCTGGATCTTCTACAAATAGGTACAAATAATTATACCACAATACATGGGCCAATGGAGTGCACAAGCACCCAGATACCCCCAATGTCACTGTTCATAATAATACATATGGTACCAGTATGCTATGTCCAAGTCATGTCATGTCATCTCTAACAGCCACATGTAATCCCTCCCCAATATTAACAAGCTGTATCAACTGATGCAATGTATGGTCCAGATCTAGATTGCGGAATTCATTTACCTATATTCAAGTGTGTGTGTCTCGTAACAGCATACAGTGTCAAAGACGTACACCAGTAGATTTTGGCAGTGCCAGGGTGAAACTTACCAAATTGCATCAAAATTGTTCATATCGGCAATCTCAAATAAAGACAGATAGAATTAACATTTGGATATTTAAAACTTGTTTGCATTTTGCATGGCAGGTATTGCCATAATCATCTTTCTTTTCCACAAATATATATTTATACTTTCTTTGTACTTACAAAATAAGTTAACTATATACATAAATACATTGTAGAATTGATACATTTGCATATGCAACTAAAATAAATGTAATCATTACAATAAATTATGTAGAACTGATAGATTTGCATTCTTAAAAAATAAAAATACAATACGTAAAACAAAAATGATGTAGAATTGCTACCTTTGCATATAAAACTGGGGTCCCCTGCATGTGTGTCATCATTGTCAGGACGAAAGAACGGGCACATCTCTTCCACGCGGGAACAGAAGTCTCCACACGGGGGCACGGGCCGATCCAAGTGATCGTGATAGTACGACAGCCGCGTGGCACATAACCATTCCTTGTATGCTATCTGTAAGCAAAAATACATTGAAAGTTATAGAAAAGTTATTCAAATACATTTGTTATAATACTATGGACAATGCAGGGTATTAGAAGTCGTGGTGATGGTATGTAACCATTCTTTGGATGCTATCTGTAAGGAACAACAACACTGAAAGTTATAGTAAGACATTTCAAAAGAATTTGTAATAATTCAATTGAATAATAATTATGCTAGGGTTCATTTTCTAGTTGATAAATACATAGCATATTAAGTATGTATTCATTATCTGGAATAAAGCGACAATGCAATTATTATTATTAACAAAATTCAAAGACATTTGCCATAATGCAATGCATAATTATAAGTAGTGATCTTCTTCCTATGTGTGAAGTGGTCGCCTATGGGTGAGATATTCCTGCTGCTACGTAAAGCATTAATTCAATCAATCAATTCTATTTTAAAATTATAAACAGCGTATATAGTGTCAATGTGGAGATACCAGTACATGTAATGTAGTGTACACTAGAAAGCTTAACTGCTATAATTATCTGAAGTTGGTTATTGCATTTTGTATGGGTATGTATAGTATGAATGTTTTGCAGTTGACCAGAATGTGTGATTTTGTCCATTGTACATTGCAAAGTCAATAACTTTTAAAAGAAACAAATCTATAATATAATATATTTGTCTTCCAGCAAACTATGGATCAATGCGCACTGTATTTGAACTTCTCAACTCCCTGGAGATAATACAAACAAAATAACTGTTTCCAGTGTTACATTACTATGAACGTGCCATCCTGCCGGGTACCCACTAACATATATGTAGGTGGTGGATTTCCAGAGTCACAAAACATCATCATACGTTTTCTGACTTTCAGATTTTTAACCCTCTATCTGGTGGAAACAATCAGAGATTTACTTTAGAATAACAATTATTATTCATCTAGCAGTGAGAGATAGAGAGAGTGAGGGAGGGAGGGATGGAGAGGAGGACAAACTCAAGATAAAACAGTAACATACATGTACATGTACATTTACTTATTTTCATACAATAGTATACTAGCTCAGTGACCTAAAATATTTATCAGTTTTATTATTTAAAAAAAAAGAGAAGAGAGTTCAGTTTCACATTTTTGTCAATTCAGAATTTTACATCTTCCGAGATAATATGTCAGCTGACATTTGACATGCTGGCAGTGCAAGAGCATTCTGATATGTAAATGTCAATGTTATTACATCAGCTGTCAATCAGCTGTCAATTGCCTGTCACATTACCACTGCAATCAGCACCTGTAGGATGTTACTGAGGCTAATCTAGCAGCACATGACTGGATTACTTTCTGTACTGCTACCTGGCTCCAGATCCTCGCCCCGACACACCCACTGATTGCTGGGGTGGGAGGACATACTGTCTCAATAAAGCCAAATTAAATAACGGAGGTGAAGTTTTACATGGAGGAATGCTGAGTAAAGGCAAAGAGTATTCTCTAGGATGAAATGGACATGAGATGGACCAACTGGGATATGAATGCTGAGCAAATGTAAAGTATTCTCTAGGAATTTCCTATCATCTGCCTCTCATTTTATACTTGGACACAAGATGGACCAACATAGTTATATACATGCTCTAGGATCTCCTCAGCACAATTGGACATGAAATGGACAAACTGGTTATGTATGCTGAGCAAACGCAAAGAATATTCTATACAATTTTCTCAGCACATATGGACATGAAATGGATCAAATGGTATGCTGAGCAAAGGGACAGAATATTCTATAGGATGTATCCAGTAAACATGTACACGAGGTGGACAAAATGGTTATGTATGCTGAGCGAATGCAAAGTATTCTCTAGGATTTCCCTATCATCTGCCTGTTGGTGATCCACTCATTTTATACTTGGACACAAAATGAACCAGTTGAGTTATGCATGCTCTAGGATTTCGGACATGAATGGACCAAATGGTTATGTATGCTGACTGAAGACAAAGAGTATTCTCGATGTCCCCAGAACACTTGGACATAAGATAGACCAACTGGTTATGTATGCTGAGCAAAGGTAAAGAGTATTCTCTAGGATTTCCCTACCCCCTGTCTCACAAGGTGACCCACTCATTCTATTCCATGAATGAAGATACTGAAATTCTATGAGTTGTTGGTTGAGAATGGGATTTCTGCTGCCCATTTTGACATAAGCTGGACCAACTGGCTATGTATGCATTTAACCCCCTCCCTGCTGGATTAGGCACAGGTACAGCCCTTTAGGGAATCTCTGGTTGCCTTCAGCATGGAGAGTGTTAATGAATACATGACCAAGTACGACCGAGCCACTATGTTTAACACCTTTACTGCTGCAGACCTCCAGATATAACATTGAGCAGTATTGGGGATCAATACAACCACCAGAGGGTTAATGCCACTCGTGGTAAGATATCGAGCTTCCCGAATGCACTCACAGTGCTTTTAATTACCCACATTAATTACATTTGTATTTCTTGATCGGGATGTGTAATACTATCCGCAACATATTCGACATTGGCGTAAATGACGTCTTAAGGTTTCGCACCTGCAAAACATATCGGAGGAGGAATGGAAGCATTAAAAGCATCTGACACGTGGCAGAGAAGTATTAATTAGCATCATTTGCAGACACTGCTTACTTGGCCACCTTTGATAGGACAAAACAGATGCTGAGCTCTGAGATTAATCAATGCCAATACGGCATATCAGAGGCTCCGTAGAGGAAGAAGCTGCACTCAAAGTCTGGCCCTGCAACGTGCACAACGGTAGCTGCAAAGGATAACCTTACTGGCTTTGTTAACTCTAGGCTACAACCTGGCCCCGAGATTACGCAATTACTTTTTAGTACGATTTTATACCCAAGCTCAAATTTTATATGAGGATTTGTGAACAAAACTTTGAACATGAAATCATACTCACAAAAGTTTCATGATCTCGGGGCAAGATCACATACAGTAGACTAACCATGAATCAAGCACATTACGTTGTATATTTATATAAGAAAGTATGCATCAATGTTTGATTCGTAGTTCTTGTAATTATTTAAATATTTTCATTGTATTGTTTTCATTCTGATACAAAATACAAGCAAGTGTAAATGTACAAATGATTGGCAAGGTACAAGTGATGGTGATATAGTACAAATGATTGACAAGGTACAAGTGATGGTGGTATAAGTACAAATGATTGACAAGGTACAAGTGATGGTGGTATGGTACAAATGATTGGCAAGGTACAAGTGATGGTGGTATAGTGCAAATAATTGGCAAGGTACAAGTGATGGTGGTATAGTACAAGTGATTGGCAAGATACAACTGGCCAGCAAGCAGACTCGCAGATACATTAGCCGTGGAAACGGAGGCCACGTGAGCTCGAAGGCATCACGCGTATCACAATAACACACATTATTAAACCAATTGTAATCATTCCCCAGACCTCTCGTTAGCCGGGAGCAAGAAATATCATGTGTGTGTCCAGACAGATGTTTGAACTGAATCATGAGGGGCAGACCAAGGAAACCAGTTCCCAACATCCTGGATATAACGAACACTCCATACTATATCTACATATTCCGTAAACATTATACAGCATTCACAGCATTGGTCTAACTGGATCAAAGAATACTTTCCGCTCTAATGACCAATGTTTCAGCGGCCACTTGAATTGATTGTATTTTCATTTAAACAGAGTGTTCCAACCTACTCACATGATGTTTGAAATTTGCAAAGAAATCTTTCTAACTTTTTCTGCTAATCATTATAAAGGATGCAGTTTCACTGTAGTCAAGGAACACAGACATATCCAAATCAACATAATTTATGTTGTATGCATACAACCTAGATTCTATCCAACCCAGTCTTAGCAAAACTGTGTGTTCTTCAATCATAGCGATACATCTGAAACCTGATTGCAGATCCATCCATGCCTCATAATAACGACTATTCAAAACAGTTTTGCGATTATCCCCACAAAATCCTCGATGGTGAAGGGAAGATGACGGTGAAGGGAGAATGGAGGTGGCACACTTCAGCGAGCCGGCTAGCTCGGAGGCGCGCCTCCACCTCATTTGGTCGATGTCCTCTGCCGAGTCTGAAGATGCTGGACTCTGACCACCGACCAGTGCCTGTGGCCACCTTGGAGTTGACCGCCTGCCTGAGATGACCGCCCGCCTGCCCGCCCGCCCGCCCGACAGTCCGGACAAGTGGTCATTCCATTGATCCAATTTCACGCCAACATTAGCCGCAATGGAGATTGGACAACCCTGAAGATTGTGATGCTTGTTGGGCTGGTGACAGATTGGAGAGGTTACTGCAAATTGAGGAACAGAGTCTCCTGGTCAGGCACCAGTCGCCATCGATACCGAGGACGCGCAAATCTCGATACCGAGGACCTAACTCATTGACTCGTATGTTTCAGGGAAAGAAATACATGATCTGGAGTCATGTTGAACTCATATTGACACAAATCACAGACGCTTTTGTTCGTGGGAAATAAATACATGGAGTATGTGCAGAGTACATGGAGAGTTTGTGCAATTCATGTTGAACTCATATTTACACAAATCAAGAATTCATTTGTTTCTGGGAAAGAAATACATGGTCCGCAATTCTTGTTGAAATTATATTTCACTTTTTCTCTAAATTATTATTTTAAATGGAAATAAATATTTGGTCTGGAATCTGTGCAATTCCTGTTGAAGTCACATTTAATTTCCTCTGAATTACGGTAGTTTTTAACCTTCATCCTGCTTTGATGCAAACTGGAGATGCCCCAATTCATATTAACCCAACAGAGAGAAATGACAGCATGCATGAAAAATGTGACATATACATGTATAATGTGAATTCTTAAACATATGAACAATTCCAGAAAAATATGTAATGTCGAAATGTCACAGTCTAAAGCAATATAGAATCATTATAATGTTCAATTATGGTATCCAGTTAATTTCAAAGGATCGTTACCTGACAAGCAAACATATGTCCAATTAGTACAGGTAAAATGAAATAATCACCCATTAGACAAAACATAATCCACGACTTCACAATATGATAAATATCCCATGGCATTATTCTAAAATGCCAATTTAATTTTGATAGAAATTCATTTGTTTAATCTTCCTTTGTCGCAACTGGGTCAAAGATTTCCACAATGACGTTAAACTCCATAATCATTATTAAACTTCCTTGAGATGTACCTACATGGAAGCTTATCTGTCATCAGTGGTCTGCTACATGAATGTGTTGACAGGGAAACTATTCCTCCTCAGAAACATCTCAATTGTTTTCAGTGAAAACACAGACTTGACCATGGCCAAACATGGAGTCTAATAAAGGGCTGCACCATCTCAGAATATCGGTGCCAAGATCAACAGTTATAATTCACAGTGTAAGCAAAGCAGGATGGATGCAGAGGGTATCTTTGATATCTGTCAATCATATCCATCATCTGTCTGGCTGTCTGTAGGTCGGTGGTCCTTGGCATTTATTACAGCAGGCTGGCCATCAATCATGTTCTATATACCGGACAGCATCAATATTTATTTATAGTTTGGCATAAAATCCATTGACCCCCCCCCTATTTCGTAGATTATCTCGGTAAATACTTCATGGAATGAAAAACCAAAAAATTCAATTTTCTAATTTCATTTAACCTAACCAAAAATATTGCACCAGTAATAAAAAATCTGTTTATATAATGATCACCAAATATTTTGACTAAGTATTATTTAATGCAGAGGGGCGATGTTCGAAAGAAGAAACGGGTACGTGCAAATTCAGCATATTTGTCTGTTCGTTCTTTCGAACATCGCCCCTCT
>JAVCKZ010056979.1:0-15000 GCA_034780755.1 Lepetodrilus elevatus | reverse complement strand
GAACCTTGTTTGTATTTTCATGACAAATATCAATGGAAGCAAGTAAATGGAGATATTTTTTTACTCGGTCGTTTTATGTTCAATTATCAAAAACATGACGATATTTGATAATGTTGATTCAGTGTGAGATTGTCATATACCATCCAAGCATGTGTATTTCTTCTGGGGCTCTATAATGGGAGTTCAATCATTTAATGACTGTTTGTTTCTAATTGATTGTACTCCGTACAAACATCAAAGCGATTCCATTATAGTAATGTTTAATGCTGTCAACTAAAATTTCTGAGCCTGAAAATTACTCAAAGATGCAGCTGTTCATACTAAAAAGTAGACTGAATTCAAATAAAATTGAGTTGCTTTCGGCTCAGTGACATTTACAATTACACGAATCTGTTTTTAGAAAACACATTAACGTTTATTTCTGGTGGGAAAATGTTGGTTAATACTAGTTGTTTGGGGGTTTTATGTCTTAAATTGCACGAAGATTAAGACGTTTTTCTCTCCTTGCTTTCTTGAAGGCCCAAGTCCACATCGAGATAAAAACAACAATCTCACGGAAAGGTCAAGCAGAGAACTGATTTAAAACGATTATATCTAAAAATTGCCTGGTTGCATCATAACAAGTTTGTTTTCTATACTGTAATCTCCAAACACGCGAATAATGATTTCATAGGATAAGGTGTTTATTTGCATAATGGCACGCCACGTTTATTTTTAGTGTGTCAAGAAGAGCTTTTATCAGTACCCTGTAATGTTTGACCTATATTCTGACATTCGTGCGACCACTTCGCTGCTATTCTTCACGACCAGTTCTTATCTTTGCAGGTTATGCGTTCACGGCCTGAAGAGATGAGTAGAAACGTTGAACTGGGAATGTCTGACGATATGGCGAGCGAGGATTCACTATGGAGTGAGAATAGCATGAGGAACCAAGAGTTCGATTTGCGGACACGAGGTACGAAGAGAGATAATCCTAGCTCACAGTCGGATTCCGGAAGTTCTACGAACGAAGAAGTGGCAGAGAAGAAACCTCGGAACGCCAGAAAAGCAGCCCGGAGGAAAAAAGGTGTAAGCGCCCGAGAAAGAAACCTCCGCCGTCTGGAAAGTAATGAAAGGGAGAGAATGCGAATGCACAGTCTGAATGATGCATTCGGAGAACTTCGGGAAGTCATTCCACACGTCCGTCTCGACAGGAAGTTGTCGAAAATTGAGACTCTTACGTTAGCGAAGAACTACATCAAGGCTTTAACAAATGTGATCTGTGAGATAAGGGGAGAGAACCGCCCGTTCTCGTTCGAGGAGACGGGAGTTGAGAGAACGTTTAGCGAGATCGAGGAGGACGACGATGACGATGACGTTAATGACGATGGCGTCAACAGCGCGTCTGGTGAGAAGAAGCCAAGGAAACATATAGACGCAGAGGCCATGGAGGCCCTGGATGACGTGGACATTTTGGACAGTGAAAGTTCGCATGCACTTCAACCGGATGATGAGTTAGAAAGCGTTCACTTCCCTGTGCAACAGGATTAGACTTTTGATTCACCATGTGGCCAGTGCCATCGGCCCGACATTATACTACATCCGCAAACGCGGCTCTTCCAAACAATTCCTATCAATTCTTCTGGAGTATGTTTCCTGTGAATCAAATGAGACCCATCTTGTGCTGTAGACAAATTCAGAAGGAACTTTTGCCATGAAATGTTGCAGAAGAACTTCACTTTTTTGTGTGTGTGAAATATGACGTAAGAACATCATGTTGTGTGAGGAAGCAACTGGAACTACTCCGTACAGTGTATGAATGATGCCTACACAGGTAAGAACCGGTCTGCAGCCTGCCCGAACACCCTGCACAGAGCTGAACATACAATGGACTCGTTAAATACATGGACGAAGCCTTCACATTGACCAAAATCATTGTTGACATTATTTTGACGTACCATAGTATATTGTTATGACAAATTGGTTATTTTCTAATAACCTAATTGTAAGTATTGTTTCGCTGTCTGGGGATGGGCCACAGCTGCTGTTAGCGGAGACGTCCAATAGTAATGCCTTTAATGCATGCATTTCATTCATTCTCAAGCTTACGCTTCTCATCATATAATTTAATTCATTCATTTTTATTCATTCCATTGTAGTACATTCATTTCATAATCGATATGCATGGGTCATAATTAAAGAAAAAGTCATTTATTTTTTCAGGATATTTTCAGACTATATTTCAGTATGTAAGAGTTGATACATGGGTTAGGATCCAATGTTGTGTATATTTCACTTTGACAGCTGTTGTATATTTCAATACTCATGTTTGTAAGATAGTATGTAGATACCTCTGTAAGTATTCCCATTGTTGCCATCATCATTGTCGTTGATATCTATTAAACTATCGATCTTTCAGTGATATACGTAGACAGATACAAATTATTTACTTATTTCCATAATATATCTCGTTGTATATAACACTGACATGCATAAGAGATTACCACAATTGCCATTTAGAACAACAGGAATACTAGCTACTAGTATAATGGACTGACCAATACTGACAGTGATTCCGATGAAGTTCGCAAATAGTTGGAGGTAAATTATTTTTATGAAGTACAAATGTATATTTGCTCAGTACAAATATATTCCTTTGAACCTGTGAAACTGGTTTCAAATTACAAGTATACCTACCCTGTTATTCCTTCACGTGTAGGCTTACATCGGCCTATCACATTTAGCTGAGCTGATAGTCATTAAAGCATGGCAATCGATATATGTAATCCAGTATGTCATAACGGGTCTCCAGCCCCCTGAATTCTATCTTTATTGAGGCCTTGTGAAGTTAATGTGCAGTCGGAACATACCGATATGACTTCGTGATAAAGGGGGGAGGGGTAGGTGAAAGTCGCCTCCGCAGGATTACAGTGAACTTTATTACAGAAATCACTATGCAGTAGGTACTTTACCACGATAGTATGCAACTTGAAATTTAAAACTGCTAGTATAATTTAGATAAATCTGTAGGTGTTTTTCTTTCTGCAAATCGACTGTAAATCAGGGGAGTAAATAGCTTTTTCAAGGACAGGTTATCGTAATATTTTACAGGCTATTTGAAGAGAAGGCTCATGTTTTATAAGTGCATACATACCAGTCTCCATGCGCCCTACCGCCTATTTACAGATTTAATGGACACTATTTGGAGGAAGCTAAGTAGATTGCACTTTTCTGCCATAACCCCCCCAACACTGAAAGGTTTCGATAGTACATTATCACCAAGAAGAAATCTACCTTAATTGTTTTATAATTCTATTGAACGGCATCCCGTACAAACAAAAAACTAATTTTACGACCGCTAAAACTAGTATATTGTGATTAGACGAGTCAAAGATGGCAGCAAATGCAAATATATTGACTGGCGCTGTCGACGACTTGTCGGTTTACACATGCCTGTCAATTCTTCCCTTGTTGATAAGGCCCAAAACAATTTTCATAGCGACCCGGAAGCCGGTTAAGTCTACTTATGCTGTAGAGATGGCTTGGTAATCGAACGTGTTGGTCGAACGCGACGCACTGGAAAGGGCCTTGTAAAGTTACAGATATTAAGGGCCTCCTTTCGCGGGCTCGTTTGATATGCCCAGTGGACGCTCAAAGGGGAAAGGAAATTTGCCTTAACAAATCCTACGCAAAATTCAATACCGGATCGATAGGATATTACTTGTAGACATGCGAGAAGGCGACTTGTAATTCGATGAAAACCAACTATTCTTTGCCTTCATCCGCTACTCTCACAATAGCGTGTGTCGCGCTCCCCGGTATCAGGGATACGTGGAGGAACTACGCCGTAAATACCACGGCCTGTAATTTACAGCACTATTCTCGTTAATTGCACGATTATGAGAGACCCGTGAATAATTTCGTGGTATAATACGACGTCATCGCGAAGACGAATTACGAAATCATTTTACGGGTCCAGGCTATTGTACCACAAAACGTTTATGAACCGGAAACGAAAGTATAGCGTAGATTTATGGCAGCGTTCAAACGGCCTTTCTTCCCCGGTGTGGAGACGGCTACGGTGTTCATCTGTACGTCTGACAGGTAGTGTGTGTTTATGACACCAACATTAGGTCTCGAAAGCTGGATGATGTTCAAAGACTATTAGTGTTTGGTATGGAAATATTATCATTGGACGCCGTCCAACTAAGGCTTGGATTGTGGAGATGCGTTATCACGCTGAACTGCCATTGCGCCAGGTCTCTGATTGAAAGACACGGGCTTTGATGTTGAATGGAGAATATTATCTCCGCGTATTTTACTACTTTTCAAATTGGTATTATAAGCGCGATATTTATGCATTAAATCCATTATCTGTTTTAGAGCGTTAGATAGTGCTCGTTATAGCTTTGCCCAATTGAAAACAGTGCGTTGTGTTGACAACTATGCTTTGCATTTAATGACGGCTTGCAAGAAAGGGATGAACACGTTACTAAGAACGAATTTTCTAAACCTGTCACAATCTTGATAAATTTAGAATAATGTACCTCAATTCTGTAATCCCGAATAGTATACTAGTATACGTACGTACCTACTTATTTATACTATTACAGCAAAGCAGAAATAATCAAAGTGTAGTTCAAAGATGTCAACGTCAACATCAGCTGACCGACACAATACATCGATTCTTAATACAGTGTTCGCCAACCAAAGTAACTATCAAAACAGATCCCGGAAGACTCGTGTTAATGCAGTTTCAAGACTAACTATGCGCGTATAATAGCATCCTGGCCGAGTGGAAGCTAATGACAGCCGTTCACCTCGCTGTCTGCTTAATTCCAATTAGCCATATATCTGCACAGATGCCAGAACAAGCCTAGGACTGGACCACGGTCCTTGACCATTCCCCACGGTCAGCCGCTGACCACTGAGGTCATCGTAGTCTATAGGCATTGTTATTAAGTATGGCTATCATTTCGACGTCTTTGCTGGTATTGATTCGCAAGGTTCTGATTGGCGAGATGTCATCATTATATATGCTCCGGGAAAGGATCATCATCCCTGAGCCACCGCCATTATTTGTGTCCAGAGTCACCATGCTGCATATAGTCGTGATCTGGTACTGTATTGAAAAGCGCCTGTTATTAGTGAAGACCAATAATAGCGGCAACCTCAGATGCCTTGTTTATCGAATAATGTCAGTACTTTGGCGTGCAGCAGTTTATGTTATATGTCAGGACATGGGTATTATCACAGCAAATTCTATTGGAGATTCATTATGTGTGTGCATTTTGTTCACGACATATTCACGCTGATGAATAATACATCTAAACCATTTGACGCAGATTCCAAACTATTTAATCTTGTTATTGTAGTTAATTCCAGCATGCGGAAAGGATAAAAAATATGGAATGAATAAAAACGAATTAAACTGGAATAACAAGCTTCAATCAATGTCTAAAGCGGTAAATTCCCTAAAGCTAAACAGTGCCTATGCAAGCCATCATGGATTTCAATCATGCGCTTAACATATTCCCTCGCGTAGTTTTTTCTTCTGATGTATGGCATGGGGACTAATTCTTTATTATTCAAACCTTCGGTAAATTAGTTTAGCTCTGTTTGGTTTTGAACTTAGGGGGCAGAACAAATTCACAGCACTTGTAAGAATATCCTTAATCGGTCAGTTTCTCTTCCCGTAGTATTTTTTCGTTCTCTGGGCGTGTATACTGTAGTATGAATTCCTTCTTTGCAGGCCTAAGGCACTGAATAAGCCAATATGTGGATTTAACAGCAGGATGCATTCCGTACTTAGGCCTAGGGAGCTGGACATCTCTATCGAATAGTAGGATATAATTACTATTCTCAATTATGGTCAGAGACCTAATAAATCTAATTCATTATTTTCTCCAGGTTTCCAGTTAGTTCCGTGTCTTTGGCAGTATAATGCCACGAGCTCCAGGTAGATATAGATATCATAATGCAATCCCACATTCCAATTTACTTGCAAAGATTATTGCTGAATTGGAATAAATAGGTACAATATTCGTGTCTATATTAATTGAATAAATATGTAAGTAGATAGAATGTTAAATGGATAAAGATGGATTAATATGGTTGTGGGAGAGTCTGGATAGTATGGTGAGATAGTACCTAGCCTACATGTCATAGTGATTCTGTAGTCGAGTTCACAGTTCATCATGTTTCATACATTAGCATTGTATATACCTAAGCCCTTCCAACATTATACGAACATTTCACTAGCTGTTAATGTTTGCGATGGAAATTAGAACGACACGATACTACTGTAATTACTAGTTATTAAATAATGTCATTTATGCTAACAGCTCAGTGCCATATTTTTAAAGTTCAGGTTGTCAGTGTAATGCAGTTATTCTAATACACAATGGGTCCATGTGGGCGAATAATGACTTTAACAACATGAAATGACAACTTAAAGTGTTGTGTTGAATATTGTGAAATAACTATTCTTTATGAAGCCATTCATTGTTTTCTCCATCCGACTACATAGGGCATAATTGTAACTATTTACGTCAATGTTAGATTGACATTATATCCAAACTATTAGGAAGCAATTACCGTGAACTTTGCGGAATATTCATCTGTTTATTACTATATGTAGAATGGGATAAATACATAAGTATCGGTTCCACCTACGCACGATCCGGTTTTTGGATACAGTATACAGTCTGACTTACAATTCTACGGTTATCACTGTCAACATTGGCCCAGCACGTCCTTGGTCTGTGGTAGTTAGAGGTGTTCTATCTGACACCGGCTGTACGTATATAAGTAATCTCATTTGTTATAGTCAGTGTTGTATTACAGAACTCTTTGTCCATACACCCACCATGGCACCCCTCATTCGATACAATCGTATGATAATTAGCCTTGATGTTGACTGTTTCATTACATGAAATGGGGGTGTCATATCTATGTTTCCAGTTCCTGTGACGTGCCTCAACATATACATCTTTATTGACACTTGTTTTATTTGAAGATATGTGAGATATATTTTCTTGTTATATTTCTTTCCTGCAACACCACGCTGTATAAAAGAGGTGCATATGATGGATACCAAATGAATTAGTGATTTCAAAAGTAAAGGTTTTAGCCTAATAGCATAAATACTATTTCTCTATTCCTGCATTAGTAACATGATGAAGCGATCCACTTCGTTATTAAAAATGTCGAATTCAAAATGCAATATATTCTTTGCTAGTCAAAATCTGTTATGCCACAGTGTTATGGCTCTGTGATTTGGTATTCATCTGTATTTGAAATATTTCCAGAGTTATCAATATTTTGTGCGTACATGAATGATGATGGCGATATTGCTCCAGCCAAACAACATGGTACACATTCCAGAAAAGATCCGTGTAACAGACATTATTTTGTGAATTGAGGTGAATGTATGATATTCAACAACTATTTTTGTACGATTCCAAGAAGGTGCATACAGTCTTCCGAGTGGCTGTTGATCACGTGTGCTATTTTCATCAATATTCATTAGCGCATGCGCATCACACATTATCTCACGTGATTTTGTTCTGCTTCTGGACATATTAACGTCATGTACATCTCTCATATTTAGTATTATGTATTTATTGAACATAGATGAAACATTTGCGAATATACAATGTGTTATATATATATATATATATAAACCCAAATTCTCCAAGGTGAGTGAGTCATTAATGCATAACTATCTGTCCATTTCAAGATGCGAGTGAAAAGCGTGAATGTTAGATTGAATTTGGAATGTACAGCCCACATAGCAGAGTGTCATAGACATACACACCCTGGGCACACAGGGACGAGCAAATGTTTATCAAATATCATTGACCAAAGCAGAAACGTATTGTAGTCTGATTCATTGGCATACTTACTTTCTATACACTGGCATAGGAAGGCATATCTACAGTACATTGACAGACAGAGCCACGTCTTCAGTGCATTGACATGATACTGTACTTTCTATATACTAGCATAGGAAGGCATATCTACAGTACATTGACATACTGTACTTTCTATACACTGGCATAGGAAGGCCTATCAACAGTACATTGACAGACAGAGCCACGTCTTCAGTGCATTAGCATATAGAGCCACCCATACCTTCAAAGCATTGACGTACAGACAACGTGTACGTACTCGTAGAGCATACCTTCCTGGCCTCCAAGACATCCTCAACTCAAAACTAGGTCAGTACTCTTAGAAAGCGAAATCATCTTTTTTTTCCAATCAAACTTAAAGCAAGAATGTGATTCCGTTATGTTATATCTCTATTTCTCTACTAACGTTCACATGATGCATTGTTACGCATGTTATTTTATCTGCCTTGTCAATAAGCCACACACGGCATTCGTTATGAACGCATTCAAGCCTGAATACTTCAGTATGTACTAGTTAAATAAGTTTAAGAACACACTGGGCATGTCCTTTGTGTATATTATTATTATTATTACTATTATTATTACCATTATTATTATTATTATTACCAACATATGGGTTGTGTAATTTAGATCTACTTAGATCTGCATCTGATTGCTATGCATCAGTGCAAATGTGTATACTGCTATTAACACTAATGTTGTGTCATTTCAATGCATCCTCTGTCACTGGTATAACTATCATATAATAGTGTATTCCGTGATCTGTCTGTCACTGGTATAACTATCATATAATAGTGTATTCCGTGATCTGTGTGTCACTGGTATAACTATCATATAATAGTGTATTCCGTGATCTGTGCGTGTGTTCCCGAGCTCAAGTATTCCATAGAGGTTTCAACATATTATGCTGCTGCCTACTCAAAGGCAACTGGCTAAGGAATATTTATTGAATTTTCATAATATATATATATCTATATACACATGAATATACATATAAAACTTAATTTCATAATAAAATTCCTTAATATTTTGTACTTGTCTTTTTGTTTATTACACTTACCACTTGGTTGTGGGTGATGCATCGTACCACAGCATATTCAATTTGACGATGATTTATTTCATACTTGTAAATTACCGTACATCAATAGCCACAAGGGAGAGTTTACGTGCACCACTCAATGTGTGCCTGGACTGGGTCAATAGGAGATAAACAACTCCACAACTGTGATGAAGAGAACATCAACCTTGTACTCAAATAACAATGTCCGAATATTGTAATACTTATCAGCGTAGTATTTCCCGTAATGAACTGCATATACAGAACTACAATGGTGTGATCGTTATCACTACGACATGTGTTTCTGAAGCTGCATATGAAAAGAAGTGGGACATCAGAAAAACGCCGCTCGTGTGAACTATTAAAAATATACCAGCTGTGTTGTGAGAGAAAATCCTGAACATATCCAATCTGTGTTCATGTGATGAAGTTCTAGTAAACAGTAAACAGATAGGGTTCCATACAGTACTACTAGGGACCTTGGTTTGTGTGCTGCATATTTGTACTTCATACCAACTTCTACGATGTCAAGGCAAGTAGTTCAGAGCCACTCTTGTATGGGTGGTGAATGTGTGGATGTAGTGAAAGTGTGGATGTGGTGAAAGTGTGGCTGTGGTTAAAGTGTAGATGTGGTGGATTTGTGGATGTGGTGAAAGTGTGAATGTGTGGGTATGGTCAAAGTGTGGATGTGGTGAAAGTGTAGATGTGTGGGTGAGGTGAAATTGTAGTTGTGCTGAAAGTATGGATGTGGTGGAATTGTGGATGTGGTAAAAGTGTGGATGTGCGGGTGTGCTGAAAGTGTGGATGTGCGGGTGTAAGGAAAGTGTTTTGAAAGCTGATGTGGTAAAAAGTGTGGATGTGTACGGGTGGTGGATGCTGTGGAAGATAAACACTAATTGTACAGTAATACGTAGGAATATTGATTATAGTTTCAAGATGTCAACTCTTACAGACTTGCTGGACAAAAGACACACACAATTCAAGCTCTTGCCATCTCAAGACAAGAAATCAGAAATCCAAGATGCTCAAAGTTTGCATTGGAGTCAATTACGCTGTTTCTGATTGCTATTTTTTCTTCGGTCAATTAAAGTTTCCAGATGCAGAGCACATTGAACAAACCAGATACAACAAACATGTCCAATCCTGGTACTGTTTACAAAGTTAACTATGTCCATATAACGCAATCATGTTCTGTGAATACTAGTACATGTACACCGGTCTTCAGAGAAACCAATAGGAGATCTATACAGAATGTAAACCATTGAATATGCCCTCGTTTCATCATTAAGATAACCAGCTAATAACGGAACACTATATGTAGGTAATTTTCTAGTAAACGTCCTTTCTAGCACATACTAACTATGCATGGAAATAAAGACATTAATGTTCTACTTCAACGGCAGATGTTCACCGTGTAGATTTCCCTCCAGCTTGTCGAATCATGAGAAGCACGTGCCCGTTATCTCCTCCATGCGCAGCGATAGCCAAGGACGACTTCCGGTTCATTCCACTTTCAGTTAGGTAACATTCATTTGCTGGAATAAAGCTTCGTCAAAATTGCATTTGGCCGTTGTCCGCTGTAATCGGTCCTAATTGTTGTGTTGACCTATTGTATTAACTCTCCAACTCTGAGACATGACAGCCAGACTGATATAGCGTGTCTCTGCCTTTGGATTGAGGGATGAGGGGGTTAATACCGGAACTCGGTGGGATCTAGAAGTCATCGATTTCTCAAGCTTTGGGCTGAATGAGATTACCTCATCGCCATACGGGATTCGGGATGATTACGTGACGTGAGACAGCGAGTTACCTCCCAGAATCTTGTTTTCTGCTCCAAGTCATTTCCGATGACGTTCAAAATCAATTACAATCCATTTCTTTCAATCTGCGTGGTCCACCGATGAAGAGATCGAACCGCTGCCATGTCTAAAACTGAAACAGGCCAAACAAGATCACTTCTTCAAGAAGCTTAAAAACTGTCTGTATCAAACGTTTGACCATAAATATCAGGAAGCATTTCAAACCTGGGTGAATAGTTGACATGCCAAGACAAAATAATTCGTCTGAGAAATTGGGTTAGCTATATATAAAAAGCAAATCTGACTATAATTAACTGCGAGCGATATAACACAACGGCAATGCAGGCATCAACCTTTCTTATGTAATTGGACACCATACTTATTAACAGACAAATATACGTAACTCGGTTAATCTACGTACTGATATACACTGAAGACTACACGCATTGCAATAACAGACTGGGTCGTATCCCGCAGTAGACGGTCTTCAATAGCAGAAGGAAATGGACTGGGTTTGGTTACCATTGTAATGAGGATCTCGATAGCCACAAGCACTCGTACTCTTCTAATATTAAGTGGTATTCTAACTCCACCAAATTGTGCTATGCTTCAGTCTCAGAATAACAGAGTTACACGTTCACAATGTCCATTGAGATTCTATCCTTGATATCAAGTGCATTAGCCGAAGTCATGCTCTATTAGAAACCCATTTTATATTTATCAATACTGTATTAATCTTAACCTAGGAAGCGTATTTCATAGAATGATTTTCAATAGCGTCTCGTCAGTTATTAATTATTGTAAAACATTGAATGTTATGAATTCAAGATACATTATTCCAGCTTCTAGCAAAAATTAATCCCTTATTCTTAGAGCTTAGATTACCGTATGAATTTTCTTAGAGAACTATACTCCACTTTCTGATAGATTTGATACGAATAGTGAGCTTAACGTCCAATACTGACAAGCAATGCTAACAACGACAAATACATCAACCGTTCGTAAATAATTTCAATTCGACTATGTTAATTTACTGCTCAAATTTTCACCAGTATGCTGGGGTCGTAGTGACGGAGGTAAAGCTTCGGTGATCATCTATTTGTAGAAGTTAGTAGAACATACCAAGCTATCAACGAGTATATAATGAAATCCGGACAGCATACTGGATTATCAAAGCTTATATGATAGTGTGTACTGACGACTAGATAGAGCTACGTGTTGTAGAACCTCCAGTGATGTATGATGCATTGTCCATGATCTTAGACATGTTTTGAAAGCCATCTCTGGAGATGTAGCATCTTGCCCATGGGTAGAGGAACGTTTTGAAGAACTTCAGGGTATCCTTTCACGAAGTTATCGTATCCACTAAGCGATAGCTAATACACTGCTAAAAGAACGCTGTTTTAGCGAATACGAGAACTTTGTCAAAGGATACGTCGGTCCAGATTTCTCGGAATAAACTTGAATTTGAGATTTTGCTTAGCTAAGATTTCTCCCATTGACAAAGGGCTGTAACATGAGTAAAAACATCAAACCCGGCTGAGAGTGTACTCAAGTTACAGCACTGAATCATGATGAGAAATCTAAGCTCAGCAAGACCTAAAACTCAAGATTGTTTCGAGAAATCTGGGTCTGATCTCATTTCTGGACAAGTAGACTTGAAGTAGTACATTCTAAAGAGCTGAGGAGCATCTCAGGGGAGCTTGTGGCAGGGCTGTTGCTGCGTGGTACTATTGTCCATAAATAGAGGAAAGTGGTGAAGACCATATGACACCGTTTACAGACACATGTACTATAAATCTTAGCCAATGGCCACAAGTACTAATACGCCTAGAGAAGCTTGCACGATACGATTTATATTCCTAAAATGTCATATTTGTTTGAAAGCACAGACGAACACATCACACAGAAGATGAAATGCTTCTAATCCCGATCATGAGGTAAAAGTTTGTAAGAAAAAGTTAATCGTTCTATCACATCAGCTGCGGCGCCATTATCCATCCTGTACACACGCACATGAGTAATGTCTTCACGATGTTTGCCAAGAGTTTGAAGAAAGAGTCTGATTGAAGCTCATACCGACTGATTCATAAGTAAGTAACATTTACGATATTAATTTGTTGCTACATTTGCATGTAAAGCAATATTCATAATTGTTGTCTTCCAGCTTCAAATAATTACAAATATTGATAGTAATACTGCTGCTGATGTTGCTGCTTGATTCCATTCATTTAACATCTTTCACCCAAAATAAATGATCGTATTCACCAGGCACGCCATTGCTTTGGCAATACCTATACATCCTGGTTATTGGAGGTTCCAGCTCGCGGTCACATGCACCGACGACCTACACTTAATTAATGAACGTCATTTTAAATATTTCACCAAAAATAATTGATAATATTCACAAGGCACGCCGTTGCTTTGGCAATACCTACATCCTGGTTCTTGAAGGTTCCAGCTCGCGGTCACGTGCACCGACGACCTACACGTAATTAATGAACGTCTTAACACTTGTTGTCATACTTTCTATTTGCGTGTCACCAAAACGGTTTCTTTGGTGATGAATTAGATGTCCACTGACGTCGTGAATACGGTCCTCTAGTGGGCGGCCATTGATCAAGGTCACTCGACGTCTAAGAAATGTCACCCGACTGCTGTAGAGACCCGCGGCAGTGTTTGTTTTAGATATCTGATGGAACACAAAACTAAAAGTGTCTTCTGTAGAATGAGCGACTGTGAAAACATCCCAATCCAGACTGCAAATAATTGACGAGGTATTTCAAGAACACCGCCCAATGGATCCGCATTGCCAAACGGACTGTCAACACAATGCATGCTAGTTCACTAGGATCATGTCTTTGAATGGCAATTGGAATCTGAAGAATAGGTTAAATTGAGACTGGGAGTATAGAACCAAAGGCCTCGTAACGGCGGAAACGTCATGAATGCATTGATAACTGAGTGGTAGTGATAGGGGCGGGGGTGGGGTGACGGGCATTGGAACAACTGATTTCAAATTGCTGCCCACCACGTAGATATTAATTTCATTATCAATCATCCTTTCAGCTGTTCAGTTTCTACACAATGTTCCTTCCTATTCGTGTGAACTATGATTTCCCAGCATCTGGCAAAATCTGTATACAATATAGATCTCATGCGTACGTCAATCTTAGTATTTGTTCTATATATGTATAATGAACTGAAAAATATGCTACAGTCACATATGGTTAATACAATTTTCAATTTGATTGTATGAGTTCTAGTGTAATTGACATAACAGAAGAAGCTACTATAATTTAATTTAGTCCGAATGTCAAAACACACTGCAATTAGGTATATGGACAGATTCCCACTGGCAATTTTATATTATAGACAGCACGGTCAGTACAAACATATCCCGAAGTCGATCTATTTTGAACAGGAATATCTAATGTACATAAATGACATCTGTTCTGATTATCAAAGAGCAGCTGTACTTATATTTTCATCAAAGTCGACGTTGGAAATGTTTAGATATTAATGAAATATACCGGTAGATACTAAAAACGACTACCATCTAGTTACAATTTCAATGCTCTAATATCTTATATGGATTATAATTATTATTGGATTCGTTTCATGTCTGTAGACGTATAGTGAGATTAGTATCATAGCACTCTGTAACTAGAAGCACAGTTTACATCGCAAATCAAATCCTACGATATAATTACTTGCAAATACTAATGCAAGATTGGTTTGATGTTTTAGGCTTCACCTATATTAATACTATACGGTACGATGATGCCATCGTTAAGTATAAACTATAACATCGAGACAGTCTTTTGAAAACAACATTTATTGTATTTTACTTCAGTATGATCCGCGAATAAGGAGCTTGTTTTGCCTGCTGTCACACACGTCATCACTTGAATGTCAAACATCGACTGCTGCAATTGCAGTTTTACCAAACACCACCAAACAACATTGGCATTCTGATTTGTTGTCTCTGTTCCCTAACTGGATTCTTCATAATTATAAAAAGAGATTACTGAGGTCCTTCAAAGAGAGTTTACTTGTTCTGGGAGAAGGCAGATGTACACATATTAAAAGCGTAATTGTGACAGTAGAAAATACTTAAAGGATTTCTTCGGTGCCAGAACAAGTTGCTTTTAATCAATTATATATGTTGAAATTAGATATATAAAACGAAAATCTGACTCAGATGTGCTTTAATTATCAAATAAATGAGAAAACAAGTCCGGGTCTGTCC
>JAVCKZ010056968.1:0-16314 GCA_034780755.1 Lepetodrilus elevatus | reverse complement strand
TAGAAATATATTGGCTAATTTAGGGCAAAACGGTGTTTACCCAATGTTTATTGTCGTAAGTATCATGAAATAGAAATTAGAGTTATGTCCCCTTGCATCATGTATAAGAAGCCGTTGGCCGTATTTGATTTAAACCCTACAGTCGCAGGTGGGTTGCAGTGAAGATTTGTCAAACACACAGCAGTGGAAAGCTTTTTAGAAGTACAAATATGATTTTATGTATGAAGTGAATGTACTTAGTAGTTATAGCTGAGAACTAGTCCAAAACAACCATAAATATCTGTGATATTATGCCTTTAAGGCTGTACTTTAATACAAAGATGAGTTCACAAACATCCAGATGTTCACACAACTTCAGATTCTTTTACAAAATCACTCGTTAAACAAACACAATGACCTTTCATCCATTGATGTGAAAACCCATCTCGAATATTGAATATCATGAATATATTCCATGAATAACATCAGTATTTCTCCTGAAATGACAAGATTTGTGTTTATTTAACCAACACTTTGAAGAGTATTCCATCAACACGAGGTATTTAATGGTTACAAGGTGTGTGAATAAACCAAAGAATACTCAGATAACAACATATCCTGAGGTCCAACATAAAATAACCAGTTCATAAAATACAACATTTCATAAATTATTCATGAGAAACATGTCTGGTTACAGATATTTACCAAGGTGAGTGTTTCATTGCCCTATCTCACAAGAAAGCGTTTGATGCTGTAACACGGCCAAACCACATCACGGGAAGTCTATAATGCGCTGGCAAAAAGGAACGGAAATCAGGGGGTGGTTAAGAAAATTACACGTTACAGATGCAATGTTTCTAGAAATTTCAAAGCATTGATAAATGTACTGGATGTATCCATTACATTTAAGATGTAAATAGTTATATTTAATATTCATCTGAATTACTGTGCTTAATAACATTGGTGATAATGACATAAATATTTATACAATGTCATTTTCTAGAGTTAATGAATTAAACCTATGCTTTTATCTACAATGCCATTCCCAATGAATCTGTCGAAATGGAAGCACAGACTTTGATCTGGGTCAACAGAATGGCCAGTGATAAAAATACTAGGTTAACCCATGGAAAAATTGGAACAGGAAAATCTGATAAGAAGTGTGAGAAACTTGGCTGATAAAACTGTTAAGATGAAAGGTTGAAGTTAACACCCCGGACTAACCCTGTAAATACAGTTGTCCATCAGCTGCCTACTCAATGAAGGCAATAAGAAAACTCTTCATTATCACTGTTGTCGGCTGTGCCAGACTAAAGCTGTTCATCTTTGACTGGACTCCAGTTCTCCTTCTAGACCGCTTACACAAACACAAATATTAGCGCTTCTAATTTCTCTAGTTTCCACCGCTTGTGAAAAGTCAGCCCATAATTTGTAGAGATAATCATCTCCAGCTGGCAATTAATGTAAATACACACAAGATGTGATTACTGTGACTGTGGGATGGAAACCCAATCTAATTATAGACTCAACATACCCTTTCTTAAAGTCTTCACTCAAAAAGTAGCAAGCCATGGAAGTGTATTTCGGGACAGTGTCCACATAATCTAAATGCAAAACTGTCATGCCAACACTGGAATTAGATTTTAACAACTGCCCAATTGGACAGAAGTTGACCGGAATACTGTTAACTGGAAGATCCCTGTATCAAAGACGGTCTCCTGTATATCCTGACACACACACAAGCGAGTGCGACGCTAATGCAGATGCTGGTGATGTAGGCATAGACACAGGCAGGAAACTCAGTGAATTCAATATGGGATCCTATGGTTAACACGACTTCCATGAGACCAGCATTGCAAAACTCAAAGGCTGAACTCGAATTAGACTCCAATACCAAATGTATGTCAATGAAGGAACTGGACCTATCCTTTCGTTCTCACGATATATATGATACACGCTATCAAATCAAAGACCTCTTCAGGGTTCCACTTAGGTTTCAATTTTTTAGAGTCCCGGGGATGCATGTTGATATACTTATCAACAATTTTTAGTAATAAAGTGCGTCCAAACTTGCAATTTTTGCGTATGGGACGCAGGATTGTGCGTTCGGAGAAACCCTGCCTCTTGAACAACAAAGACTATAAGAACTAAAGACATACAAATTCACATTATAGCTGCTGTCCTACATTACTGGTAGTGAACTTTCCAAGAATCAATCGTGTGTAAGGTGCACAGACTAAAGATAGTATCCCAGACAGTGGCTGAAAGGGGTGCATTCAAATTGTCACCAGCTAATGGGCACAGCTAGACTAAACACCCGTCTTAAAATTACTAATTGTAAGTGGTATTGGAAACAGGACTCTTGCTAATTGGTCAACGCCTTGAATGCAGTTTGATGTGTGGTATTACATTCCTTGGTGCTAGGGTACCAGTAGTAGAGACGGCTCATCAATCATTGCATATATTTCTGAAGATGCTAAATACAGTGCATGTACAACTGGTAACATTTGTGAATAGGTGAGGTGAATATGGAGTTTAACGTCGCTGCGGGATTGTGAATAGAAAAGTACATCTGTTAGTATATTCGTACAAGCAGCGAGTTAGTGAGTGATTATGGAGTTTAATGTCGTTGCGGGAATCTTTCACCCATTTGTGACGATTATATATTTAATTATTTTAAGAAGCAAAAGCAAATATTTACTATCACATGATAAGGAAACAGAGAAATTAAATTTACAAACAAACACATTCCAAATTATTATTTTAGTAATTTATTGTTTTAAAAATATAAAGAGAATTCTGGCAATGTATTACAATGCATGTATTGTCTTTACATTGATATATGTATTGCTTTACGTCACTACAGGAATGCTTTACCCACATGTGAAGACAAGTCTTAACACTTTCTTACAATTTAATTGGATATTGGTGTGTTGCAATTTATCACATACCTATTAATAGTACAAGGTTGGTTTTTTGTATGCGAGATACATCTCAGTACCTATGTCAAATCTGCACACAGGAGGCAAGGGATCCGTGTGGCTGGCTGGCACAACTGTCGTCTTAGATAAGCTGTGCGGCAAGTCAGTAACAAATACAAACTAAACCTGCCAATATGCGTGTTATGTTCAGGCAGCATCTCCTCAATGACCTTGATCTCGACGAGACATGTTGGTCAAGATGCTGTAATCTATTTCAATCAATACAGTGTCTTTCATGGCAGGAATTATCACGTAACAGGATGACTGCGACTATATTGGGATAGAACCAAACCAATCATAGAACGAAAAATCTCTTATCTTAACATGAAAGGTCGCAGTGACCGATTTTCCCCCAAACAACTTCTGATACTTTTAACACCATTTATTTATCTGCAATTTACACAGATAGAAAATTATCATTATCATAAATCACAACTCCTGGGTGTTGATGTCGATGATTCCAACGGGTCTAGCCAAGACTGGTGATCTTGAACATGATCTAACCTTGACTGACTGTAGCAGAGAACAGTTTCTTTAACTCCTTCCTATTTGGTACTAAGAATATAGAATTATGTATACCGGTAAGTGATAAGGTAACAAAGTACATATGAAAGAATTTTAAAGAACGGGCTACCACAAACAATTCAAAATGTAAGGAACTCCTAAGAAATCCTTATCCTGGACTTCGGAGTGCATGTGAGGGAGTGCATGATGATGATGATAGATGATGATGATGATGATGATGATGATGATGATAGATGATGATGATAATAACATTATTTTATATCTGGAAACATGGTTTATTTGTTTATTTCTTACTGTACAAGAACAGGCTGCACAGATGCTGCTTTTTGTGTTGCATACTTTCCTGCAATTCTCCCGTGTATGAAAGCTTGAGTGAGATGAAAACAAGCATAAGATTGGTCACTCGAGTAGGTAATGTCCAAGTCCCCAAAGACAGCATTTGCCCATTGTGCAATTCCAAACAAAGCCTGGGCCACTTTTCAATCACGGTTTTTAGGATCATGATTAAAATTTCAAAGGAAGCAACAACAATACCAGCTACCATTTAGAAATTGTAAACTCACAAATGTAAGATTTATGACAGCACTGCATGGAAATATGCACCACCACTTCCCAATGGGATACGTTATGGAAACGGAAACATAATGTTATGACTTCCATGTGGTTTTATTCCATAAACATTCCTACTCCATACAGCATGGACCCCACACATTCTGCTTTGGTTAAACTGGGATGGCTCATTAGGAAGCGATCGGTTCAAAGGCTTGCGTCCCGTTCAGAGGAGCTGTGTAGTGCTGTAACTGTACCTACATACACGCAGTTGTAAACCGAGCGGCTTGAAAGCCTCCCCGATTTTCTTTTAACCGATGATGTGCTGATCTGATTAATCGGCATTGGCAGGTACCCAGGCATTGTGAACCAGAAGCCTTCAACAGGTTGTGTGGGTTTAGGAGAGGTTATCTGATTATGGGGATAGAACTGCCTCATTTAACACTTATCTGGACCCGTATCAATGCCACGCTGCCACCTGGATGTGAACAGAGACTAAACAAAAGGAAAACTTATAAAAGTGAACTGATGAGATTAGTGCATGAGGAAATGGAGATATTTAGGATAGAGCAATTGATCAACAAACTGCAAAGGAAAGTGGAGTTGAGGCAGTCCACAAGGAAATAACATGGACTACGTTCACGTGTTGGCAAAAACAATCACTTTGCTCGTTCATGATTGAATTAGATAACTGGAAATTGAATTGAATGTCATTGAATTTACCACTTCCACAAAATAAATAAAGACAAAGATAAAAAAATAAAATAATATATATACTGTATAATTGATTGACATGATTTGGGTAGGATGTTTTTAATGAAAAAAGTTATTGAAGTTCATGTAAAAACTTATTTGTAACTTGTAAGTCTAATTAAACCTCAATAGGGTCCATAAGTTGACACGAGATAGCCCGAGATTCATTCAAATTCCGGTGACATAAACTGGTCAAACACCTAAATGCGCTACACATTTGACGATATCCCATTGTGACCTCACCTGAAAACGTCACGACTCAGACGTCATGCATAGCAACCGTAGAAATTGTTCCTGTCACAGGAAACGACCCCGACGAGACTTACTGACCCTATGACGATAACTGTCACTTAATTACTGCCTGTGAGTTGATAACATGTAGATATCGCTTGATTAACTGCATGCTATATGAACATGTAACAACAAAGATGACTCTTGCACAAGACAACAGTGCAAAATCGTATGAATAGTATTGGTCGTATAATATACATATTCACATATCTATCTTGTTATCAACCAGATGCTCCGTCTACGCTACTATTACTTGATATCAATTTGCTTTCATCAGATCATTACTCTGTGCATTACATGGTTAATCAGCGCACACAGTTGGGAGACAATGGCGCCCAATGTGGTCAGATATGAAATGGTGATGATAACCTTTACTCAAGAAACAATAGCTTGAATGATTAGCTGGCTTCACTAGGCATAATAACAATGATATATTTCCATCTCGCCTATGTACATACCAAAATAGTCTATATGTTTCTGGATCTAGATTAGTTGTTCTCAAATTGACCCATATTGTGTCCCGTTGGGTATATTATTGCTATTAGATCTTGCAATTATATGTAATGCTCATAATAGCCAACCTATTTCCCATGGATAATCACCTGCTGTTCTTGCCTTCGTTGGTTTGTGTTCTATACTGTGATGGTATGTCGGTTTCGAGGAATGGATTAAACATTCACTTTCCAAGTATTTCCATAACAAGAAATATGCATGATTATGCACAGTGAGCGAGTGAATATGGAGTTTAACGTCGCTGTGGGATTATGCACAGAAATGGTAAATTCATTGGATCAACATGTCAATCATAAGAGCCAGATTTTGCAATTACAAGAAAGTGGTAGTGTTAATTGTACAAAGAAATCTTCAAATATTGACATTATGACACGTTGAATTAACCCTCACACCACCAACATGATGCCACTGAAGTAATAATTAAATACTGACATGGCATCTCTGTGAAAAAGGACTCATGAAACAATCTTTGAAAGAGGGTAATACTGACACCCCTCTGAAATAATTATATAATACTAGTAGTGGCACGACTACTCTGTGGAGTAAATTGACTTGACAACGCTGTGAAATGATCATCAAATATGGACATGACAACAGTGTTAAAAAGAAATTCATAAAATACGAAAACAATCTTTGAAAAGTTTGCTTGAATTAATGTTTTACATCGTGGCAGGAATATTTCACCCATAGGCGACGACATCTTTGAAAGTAGATAATGCTGACATCACTGTGAAATAATCTTCAAATCTTCAAATAGTGACATGACTATTCTGTAAAACACTCAGGTACAGGTGATAGTGTTGACAACCTCGTGAAATATTCGTCAAATAACGATCACAAAGCAAATGACGTTAATTCCGCATTATCACCCAGTCATTTTTTTGTGACCCAAGAAAACCTCTGTACTATTTCAAGAATATAAATTACCTTCAATAATATATATAAAAAGGAAACTTTTATGACAGCATTTCTATAGACAATATTAACAAAGATGTCAAGAATGAATAATTAATGACAAAAAGGTATCTATTCCAATAGACCCATTTGTAAAACCCATCAATCATTACCGATTTCAAAAAAATAAAAAGTAATACAGTGTCACTACTAAATAACACAATTTTTATGAAAGTGACATAACAGTGAAAAATGTGGATGTATTGGATCCATAGATCACTGATGAAGAAAACACAATACTGGCAATAGATTTAATGCATGATTACAAAGAGAAATGAGGGAGAAACCATGACACACAGACTTGATAATATATCTTCTGAGACAATACAGCCTTCTTGGGTAGATGACGAATATGTCGGTGTAATGTAGAGTAGTCAACGGGATCTGTTTGGTTATGTGATGTATGTAACAACTATCATGTTTAATGTCTGCCCGATTGCCTTCCCACTGAGAACTTTGACATTAGATTCCACAGTAGACCTCTAATTTGCCAGCATCACGGACAACGGTTGTCTGTGAGGTGGCGCCGAGGGAACTAGGTACATATGGCTGGAAATTATCTGCGGACGCGTACCTGGAGTTGAGAACATTCAAAGCAGATGCCACTTGTAATTCATCTATGGAGTAATATCACCAAGGTAAGCTGAGCTTCTATAAACTAGTCGTGTCAAGAAACGGCCAGTTTTCATCATTAGCCTCTGGTATATTAAGTCACCTCATCCAGCTTATGTAAATCAGCAATGCTGAAAACTTGTACTTTTATAAATGAATTATTTTAACTATATTTTGGTTATGTATTCAATATTCTTCACAAACAATTAGATAACAAGTATTTTTCCAGAATACAAGTCTTCTTCTTTCACTCTGGAATTTACATAAATGTATTTTGTGCAAATGTTGCATTTCAAAATTATGTTAATGTTTTAAAAATAATTGTATACAAAAAATATGCTGCATCCTATAAACACTGAAGATGTTAAATAACGTCAAATTAAATTTGAGAAAGACAAAGACTTCGGCTGATTGACACCTGAGTATTTATATAGCTTACGTATATGAAGACATTTCAACTGAATACAAGACTCATTTAGGGATGACATTTGGAAAAGGATTAATTTCCTATTTCCAAAAGTGTTTTTATTTGGAATTTAATTATTATTACTTTTTCAATGTACAAGAGCTTAGGTTTCCAGTTTTCTATGTTATGAACTGTATATAAACTCAGCATGACGAAAAACATGGATTTGCTTTTTGAACGATTTTACCATAATCAAGAGTGCAGAAGGCTCGGCCAGCGGACATGATCCCGCCTTCAGAGAGTGGGTGTAAATAGAGCCGGATATTAGCAGTAATGACACAGGTGCAATATGCTATAAACTCAACCAGCCCTCCCTGAGAGCTGCTTGCCATCAGACCAACAATCACACACAAACATATTCGATTAACTTCCAAACTTTCAACCCCTAGTCAATGCATAAAAAAACAAATCGGCTGCACCCTGAGAAAATACTCGGGATTGCTACAAGATGCCGATTGTGGTCAAATAATGGGCAAACAAGCAGCAGGTAAGGGGAGGTTAATGATGGGGAGAGGGCTATCATCAGATGTGACTTGCATGTGACTGTACAATTAGAGGGATACGAGAGGGATATGAGAAAGATATGAGAGGGATACAAGAGGGCCATCATCAGATGTGACTTGCATGTGACTGTACAATTAGAGGGATACAGAGAAGAATATGAGAGGGATACAGAGAAGAATATGAGAGGGATACAGAGAAGGATATGAGAGGGATACAGAGAAGGATATGAGAGGTTGATTGAATTAATGTTTAACGTCGCAGCGGGAATATCTCACCCATAGGCAACGGATACAGAGAAGGATATGAGAGGGATACAGAGAAGGATATGAGAGGGATATGAGAGGGATATGAGAGGGATACAGAGAAGGATATGAGAGGGATATGAGAGGGATATGAGAGGGATACAGAGAAGGATACGAGAGGGATACGAGAGGGATACGAGAGGGATATGAGAGCGAGATCTGGCTTATCATGCCCGTTCTCCCACAGATTCTAGACATCGCAGATCCCGGTGCCCCGTAGGGCTGTCCCGCGGCGCCCCGTAGAGCTGTCCCGGCAGGTGTGAGGTAGAATGGGGAGGCGTGGGTGGGTCTGTTTACCCAGTGTGGAACACGACCTCTCGCTCATTACCCCGGGGTAAACTCCTACCAGGGTAATACAGATTCGATACACAGCCAGATAGACATCTGATTATCTCATTCCTCATCCTGGCTTTCACAAAAGTAGTTGAGACGGGAATGCAAACTATACTCTTTTCCAGTTTTGGTTTTTCTAACCTACTGATTGGCTGTAGACTTTACTATCGTGATAAATGATATTTGAAACGAATCCAGCTTTGAAAAAAAAGGTTTGCTCTGTAAGTCTGCGCTAGATTCATCATGTCTGCTTGTCATGTTTTCAACCTTCTGGCTTGGAGTTAATCAGGTCAGAACTCCTGATTTGATTAGACCTGGGCTAGGTTTACACAATCCAGGTGACTTCTAGAACTAGTTAAGTTTAACCCCAGGAATAAGGTGCTGAGTATAGCAACAAGCTTCGGGGTTGGGACTTACAGTTCTGACTCTTATTACCTTGCAATAAGGTGTGAGGTTGAATGAGCCTTGTGCGACTGAGTTAAAAATTATGTACCAATATGTTTTACCTATTTAGTTAAATTTATAAGTGAGTGAATATGGAGTTTTAACGTTGCTGCGGCAATCTTTCACCCATTTGCGATGATTACATTTATAAAATATTTGCACGCAAATTTTACTTTAGAAGTTTATTTTCTGCAACATACTCGCTTGTAAGAACATTCCAAAGTTTTTTTCTTTCTACTTATACTGCAGTACTTATACAAAAAAGAAATTCACGCAAAGCTACACATCTTAAATCAAATGTATTACAGGATCGGTTGTTTCAAATGAAGGTTTAAGCTAAAGCAATAAACAGGATTCAGGATTTTGAGATGCATACAATCATTTGATGGTTTTACACTGTCCCTGGATAAAGCCATGTTTGACCAATCATTGTTGAGACGGCCCGAGCCATTGTCCATGTCAGGTTCTGTAGAACGGTCCATTGACAGATACCTCATCAGGACTTGAGGTGGAACAAGTGGGCACCTGACCTGGAACTTGCGCTCATCCACATTACTGTAGAACTGCTCACAAATAGATGTTAATTCAATCAAATTGAAAGTCAGTATAGTGCATACATTGGACTACTGACTACTGACTACGGACTACTGACATACATCATTGAGAAATCACAGTGACTCAGATGGCCAACAAAATGTTCAGGACAATATCCTAACAGGTTTTTAAAATCTCGGACATTTGTGAAAATAATCAGGCATGGTCTCTAATAAATTCTGACATTTGCGAAAATAATCGGGCAACGTCCGATGACCTACGCCCATTTGAAACACTGAAATCATAATTAAAAATAGAAGTCCACTTGGTGCTTGGTGTATGGTATCTGTATCCGCTGACCAGTCTACTGTGGTACAAACTGATAAGGAAATCAATGATCATCCCCTGCACTGTTTTACTCTTGAACCCCATCGACTGCACTGTTTTACTGATAACCCAAAGTCTAGCGGAAAGCCCTACCAATATTTATCAAGTTCACAATCTAAAGAAATGTCTATCATCATTTACCTCCAACAACAGTGTGGTACAACCGCACTCATGCTAAACAAGCTATGTGTAAAGTAATGAGATAATGTTAATAACAAGATGCAAAAAGACCAACTGCTAGGAAAGCTATCTTAATTGCACTGACTGCTGGTATTGAACTTTGCAGAGGATCAGTCACGCTGTTTCTGTAAGTATAACCGTACACACAAATTTAGGTAAATGTATTCTTCCAAGTTGCCAAATTACCATTAGAAAGGAGAGGAATTCAATGTTGCATGCACCAAGCTGATGTGTTCATGAAGAAGTAAATGGATGCATTCAGTAGACAATCTTCTCTGGAGATCTAGACCAAGTAAATCAGAGATTGCAGGATGTCACAATGGATAGGATAGAAGCACCTCTTTGAGAACAACCTCATTTGTCTGTGAAATAGTTTGATAGCCTTTGGGCATTAAGCCTATAAAGCTCTGGTTATCGGATGAGCCAACACGGACACCCAGTTTGCTGAACAGGTACGGTACCTCTTGACAGGCACTTTCACTGGTGTCTATACCAGAACAGAAACAAAAACTGGGAATCCTAGCAGGGCCAGACAGTTCAGAGCCAGAAAGAAATTCTTGCTCAAATCTCAACAAACTATCACGAATCTTAGCGTTAATGACATCTTTAAAACATGGCAATGCTATAAACTACGTTACAAGGAAACAATAATATTTCAGAGAGATTGGGATGGAAGATGTAAGTATTAACTTCAGCTTGGAATAGTACAGTTCCATTTTAATAGAAAGAATTTCTGCTTAACGTTTGGTGCTCAGTGGTCTTCTTTCTTGTAAAGGAACAGTGACCATGAAAGTGTTGGATAAACAAGGAAGGTTTCAGCATGTGGGACTGTAGTCCTACCAAACCTGTACAGTGCACCAAAGGTTACAAGAGCCTCTACATCATCACAAACTGACACTGGTTTCAGAAAGGTACTCCAATTGGGAAAAGGGCGTCTTTCCTAATTGGGTCTACCAGTGCCACAAGGAGCGTAACCTGACAATATAGTCCATACAACTCTTTCACCGAACCCTGGAGTAATAGGACAAGGAAGTGAGGCATGAAGAACACCCCTCTGAATGAGCAGGCTTTGGACCATACTTGCCTGGCCTGAGCGAGGGCAAAGTGATAAGAGGACATCCAGTGTAAGCAACTTTGTTTGTTGCCAATGTTAACGCAAAACAATTGTGGGCCATGAGAGACAAGCTTCTGAAGAGATGGGTAGAATCAAGCTAAGATCCATCACCTAGGCTATAAGAAACGTCTCCATAATTTCAAGCATGTCCCTCCACAGCAAGCCAAAGTGATTGAGGGTGATGGTTACCGATGCGCAGCCGTTCTCGCTTGCCTGGGAGATGTCAATGTGATTTACCATAGCGGTGCCCTCACAATCGATGTGCACAAGATTTTGCCTTCCACTTCTGGTTCGTTATGTTGTTATAGTTGGCTGATTTGGGCTAATTGATGGATCACCTAGTGGTTATTATCATTAAGTATCAAAATAGAAACCAATCATTTGCATTTCATTTCATGTGATTAAGTGCACTACAATCATAGTGCACGTACACATCAGACACAGCGTAGTATCGACACCAGGATGCATGTTTACAACAAAGTTTTCCGCAGATCCTAAAACACTTTCAACTCGCGTAGACCTACAATATCGTATTTTTTCCCTACCTACAGCTTCCCAATGATCAGACAATTTCAGCACCGTGTATTTGGCCATCTGTACGACACCGTCAAGGTCACATTAAGGTCAGATGCCTGGGATGCAGCTTTATTCTGAAAGCTTAAATTGGTCAAGAACAAATTGGGCTAACTGGAATGTTGTTAGTTATCTTTGAGTGCCACTCGTCAGCATTTAACGACATTTCCATAATGCCAAATATTCAAATCCAAAACTAACAACCCGACTCTTAATAATATTAGAGACAGAAAAAAAAAGAAGCCATATTTGTGCACAGATGAAAGTGTGAAAGGAAATCAATGAGACCAGCCCCACTAATGTCTGTCTGTTTGGAGGTGAACGTACGGAGAACCGAGATAGTAACATTGTTCTTTTCTTTGATGCAAAGACTGTATAATTTATACTAAATTCAAACAAATCTGACTTTATGGAAGTATCTTTCTGCAGCATCTGGCTTTAACACTTTATGGAAAATTGTGGCCAACGCTTATTATAACTGATCAATGTTAAACTGTCGACTTTCTTATTTACACTGATGACGGCCATTTGCCTGTCTCATCAGTATTTTAAGAACCACATAAACTGTCATTTCCAAAGCGTCTCAGTCCAGATGTGACCAACTAGTCACTGTTTATTCCCATAGCGTGGCAAGTACACGACCAAATGGACCTCCATACAAGAGAAGCTTGCCAGACTTAATCTCTCGTTCTCGTTCAATAAGGGATCGCTGTTCATTATATTTAGCTGACATTTGTCGTCTACTACTACCACTCAAAGAGATCATCTCTCAATCTAACTAGTACTGCTATACACATAGCTCACGCAACGGGAGACATGATATTGAGTCTATATCAAAATACCGCTGTTGATGACTTGTGTGTTTCTTAAATGTCAAATGAACAATTATAGTATATTCTGGTCAAATGAGTAATTATAGTATCTTGAGAATGAAGTTGGATAAATTAATTAAGAAAAAGAGAGGTTACCATATTAACCTCATGTCTTTAGATATTGTCTATATCCTGCATTTAGGGATGATATTTTGTATTAGAGGCGAGTGTCAATATTAACCTTGTCATTAGATAATAATTAAATGACTCTCATCTTGATTTACTTGATACAAAGATGTTCATAGTAAATTAAAACTATTCAGTTCTATTTAATTAGCTTATTTGAACTTATTAAGATAACCATTCTGAAACAAAAAAATAACTGGAATGAGGGTGAGTGAGTGAATATGGAGTTTAACGTCGCTGCGGGAATCTTTCACCCATTTGCGACTGGAATGAGGGATATAATCTCTACTAAACTTTTAATAAGTGTATTTTTCACCAAGAATGACCTTTATTCAGTCTTCATTTATTTCATAGAAATGGCTCTGAAATACATGTAGCACATCTTTAACCCTCTCCCTGCTGGATTAAGCCCAGGCACTGCTTGTCAGGGCATCTCTGGTTGGCTTCAGCAGGGAGAATGTTAAATACCAATTATCCCTCCTCGTCTTAAAATAGAATTGAAATCTTTCAGTAGATGTGGAGTGAACATTGAGATGTTTCTACAAACTATCTAAACTCAGATACTACATAGCCCTTCATAAAGGCTGGAAAGATTGCAAGGCAAAGTTTCAGTGACAGAAGTTTGTGCAGGCAATGATGTTGATGACAACTACTAGGCTGGTGCTGAAACTATCTGCCAAACTCCAGGCAGTCGCCGCTACTTACTGTTATGACTGGTCTCACCAACAACACACCCCTCGCTACCAATCAGGCCTACATCTAACCACCGGTACCTCAATTATTTCCTGAAGATATTTTTGCAGCAGGTTTAATTTGCATTGTGAAGAAGGCTCGTTTCTATTGCTCTAAATAGCTGAAGGAAATTGTTCCTCAAACGTAATTGTGCAGACAGTTATGCTAGAGTAGCCGTGAACAACGTGAGTTAATTGGAATAATTAAGTTGCTGGTGGTAAAACTGGCATGTCAGTGCTATCAGGATTGGTCACTGGAGGATTAGCTCATCTAGGAACAGAGCTCACCAGACAAATTAATTGACAATGATATGAGTAATATCCTTTCTGAAGGATACAGTACTCTGCTCGATAGATCTCAACTATGATGAGTCGGTATGGCCTTAACATGTTCTTTCATTAATCTAGTCTACTGGGAAACAGCAAATGCACGCAGCAACCTCAAAAAAAGTAAACATAAAAATTAATATTCACAGTCCAAAAATTAATGAAGGGAATATTTTCCATAATTACTTTTTGTTTACAATAATTTTAATATTAGATATAGAATAATGATTTATCTGTCAAAAAGAACTATATTGAAATCAATAAGTTATATAACATCAAGGCCATGGGATTATGGTGACATATTTAACGATTATTATGGTTATGCTATATTTGATTTCACAACCTATTACTGATGAGAAAATGTGGTGAAACACTAAATCCATGGTTGATAGGTGTGACCACGTTTTATACGTTAAATGACAGTTGCTATATATTTCCTAGGTGTTAGTTGAGTCAACATTTTGTTTATGTCAGCGCTTTGAGAATACCACCGGTGTGGCGTATTAATGACAAAGTAAGTGTATTAATTTTGTTATATAATGATTATTTCTGCTAAATTCGCAACAAAGCATGCCATAGCTACTGTACAACTAATACTTGACAGGTTTTCTTTTACAACAATCTATCAAATACTTTTTATTTGTTACGATTTGAACTTTGACTTTTATCAATGAGGAACTGAATGTCTCATGCAATCAAAAAGTAAATATTTCATGCAAACTTGCTGTGTTTGAGAATGATTTCGCCTAAAGTATTTATACACAAATATTTCTCAACTTTTAATGCATGAATAATTGATTTATTGGATCGAGATCCCAAAGAATTCGTGAAGGTTTCAAACTCCCCCCCCTCCCAAAAAACCTTTCAAAGGATCTAAAGACATTTTCAAATTACTTTGGATGCAAATACCAATTGCTACACAGCGTAACAATCAAAGGCTTAACCATCCATCTTCCTTGGTTTTAATTACACCGAGGGCCATCTGCATGGGGCCAGAATGATTGTAGTGTCACAAGCCTCACCCGGTACTCTGATACTATAATCACTGCAGGTGGTGGTCTCCCACTACTACTAGCGATGTCTCCCTGGATTACCAGGAATCAACCACTTCCACCAATATACCTAGCATTCTCTTCACACTGTATCCCTACACAAGATGCCATAATGTCACGACTCGACTCCTGATGAATAAAAAGCAGGGGTTTTCTTTTGCCGAACATCTGGGATGGGAATTGTTATTTTTTTGCTTTGGGAATAAGCGTTTCAGGGACTGGCATTTTAACCCTCTCCCTGCAGGATTAGACACAAGCACTGTTCTTTAGGGCATCTCTGGGTTGCCTCCAGCATGGAGAGGGTTAAGTTAACGGATGGTCTTGGGGAATATGTTTCTCGTCTAAGTAAAACATTTCACATGAAAAGGTTATTCTGTTAAAGCATGGATAAGCTATGAATACAAAAATGGTAAATTATTTCCATATACAATTCGCAAACATGAGCAGTGAATTGTGAAGCTCGGTAACATCTCGGGGGATGACATCACACCGTACCGTGTCTTCAACACATAACATCATCCGCTTGTTGATATTCCCGCACAGGTAAACATGATTGCCCGAGGCAACAGAAACCTCCCTGCAAGGCAATCATCTGGCTCATCAGCAAAGTCCGAGTTATGTCCTACACACAGAGTTTTTCTAAGAAAACAAATCCAATGAAGCACTGGGCATTGAGCTGCTTTAGTTGTAGGTTTGATGCCTCACGATCATGTTAGGCAATGAGGTCAAGGACTGGGCCATTCAATGACTTCATACATGGAGAGTTACAGTGGGGGGTTCCCTTCAGTAAATTGTCACTTATGCATGCTAAAGGTGCAGATTGGATTAAAGAAATAGAAAAGAAATGTCAAGAAGGTTGATAAACAGATGAATGAAGCGGTAATGATGGTGTTGCTGTAGAATGTGGACACAGACTAAGATGCTGAACCTCTTTCATATTGGATGGAACTCGAAGAGTGCTTTCAGGGCTGAAGGGGGAAAGCTGCTAAAAGTTTCAAGTCTTCTATTTTGTCCAATTTAGATTTATCTATTTTGTCACATTAATATAATGTGAACATACTACTACTACTACTACTACTATGAATACTTGCATGACTATTAGTATAGGAAGTCAAAGTAACGTGGAATCTCGTGTCGAGAAATTTTAGTTTGGGCGCACTTTACGGGAAACTGTAAAGGGATAATGATGTTTTTGATTTTTGTTTACAATAT
>JAVCKZ010056967.1:0-30666 GCA_034780755.1 Lepetodrilus elevatus | reverse complement strand
CCCTAAACTGACAAGTCGTGATATTAGTGAAAGATTCTAGAAAGCGACTTTAAACCCCAATACAAAAAAAAAAAAAATTTTTAAATCAAGAGGTATGTAAGGTTTTGTTTAGGATAAAACTGTGGTTATTTTGGGAGGGCAAACCAGGAGAAATAATTGTACAGTATAAATGTAAAAAGACTACACTAGAACTGTTTTCTAATGCAGAGTCGATGGCAGACATCGTAGTATGATGTTGCAATGGATCTATTAATAACTCGAGCAATAAACAGATGAAATGGTAATGATAATTTGATGCCCCTCCTGCTGATAAGACGGTTATTCATGACAGTTTCTAATGGTCAGGTTGTAAGTATGTCTAATTTACCAATGTTCCTAATCTGTATGTATGGAACACTGTCTCATTCCTCTTCACTTTTGACACTCTATATTCTACTTTATAACTAAATCACCACAGAGAAAAGTGGCATTCAGTTTTCAAACTCTTTAGTTGTATTAAATTTCGTTCAGTTATCTCTTTTGTATTCTCCAAGGCTGATATGATCTCCAATGTTTGAAAACCATATACCGTATATATCAGTAATAGACTGGCATATCTTTTGTATGTATTTTCAGTAGAAGATTTGTTTTTGCTTAAAATAGGAATGTCATATCGAAGTCATGCCACTTTTGTTTTAATCTGCATTTAAAAGATAATTTCTTTTTTCTAATGTATTTTTTAAAGAATTAATCAATAGAATTGCTGTAAACTATGATTCTAATATATTCTAGTATTCAGTGTCAGGATTGGGTAGTTTGTTCAAAAGTCCATTTGCCCAAAGAGCAAGTATAAATATCACAGCTTTACATTAACGGTTTATGGCACTTGTCCTGTCAGATACGAAACTACTATTCATTTTCTTCCATCTGTGGATAATATTTGTTCCGGGCATTTGAGCCATGAATATGGAAATATTTTGGTCTCAGATAAAATCTATTACGTGCCCCAAATCATACAGAAACATTTCTGGTTAAGTTATACCTTTGTTCATTGTCTTCACATTCTTTAAAATCATGTTAATACCTTTAAGATGTTAATACAGTGCAACATTGGAGAAATCTCAACTAATCACCAACACTAAAACAAGGTGCTCATCTCTCAATTAACCCTCTCCCTGCTGAAGGCAACCGTTGATGCCCTAATGAGCAGTGCTTTTGCCTAATCCAGCAGGGAGGGGGTTAAATACTATGAGGAACGACTGAAAACTTGTTTTTCTTAATTAAAACTTGAATACTGCAACAAGTCTCGGACCACACGGAAAACAAATCTTTTCTAAATTATCATTCTCCCAGCTGGATAAATACAAAATCTCACATTTCTTTTGGCATCTCCATGTCTCCAGTATGAGAAGGAGATAAGATACATGCTGCAAACAAGTCACTAGGCCCTGAGATTATCAAACTTTCTGAGTACGATTTCATGCTCAACTCAAATTTTTATGGGGATTTGTCAATAAGACTTTCGGGATCATGAAATCGTACCATTTGCATATTAAGTACAAACTATCTGATTGATACCAATGTCCATAGATGTTAATTGGTAATACTATTTTTATTTTTATTTTTTGTGTGCATGGTACAACTGAAGACTTATCTGATACAATGATCTGGGCCGGTATTCATAAAGGGGCTAAGTCAGTTTTTGCTATACATTTTGTCATCAAAAACTGACTTAAGCCACTTTATGAATACCAGCCATGGATTCCAGCAAGAGTTTAGCAATGGCCTATTCTATGTAATGTATTCTCATCTTGTATTCCCGTCTTGTAATTGAGTTTAAGCGGAAGTCAATCAGAGTGAGATATCACTGTCAGTGTTGTATCCACCCCAGCTTGCAGCACTGCCTGTAGCCCTTCAAACTACCTTCATCAGCTCATCTCGTGGGATCTCCACTGGATTTACCACTGTGTGTAGCTCATGTGGGGTTCACTAACCGAAGAGGTTATTCTCTTCATCAGGGGCAGGTGGTAGCGCAGTGGTAGAATGTTTGGACTTCTGAGTTCAAATCCTGTCCCGGGAGCCTGGCATCAATGTTCGTGAAAGTTGTCTTTCTGACGCGATATTGATAGGATGCAAAGTTTTAATTAAGTACCGGTATGCATTTGTAAATATATATCTACCAATCTATTATCATTTCCATGTCAATATCAATGTATTACAAATTAATACTTCAATTTTAAGCTTTTTTAATTTTAAGCTTTTTTGTAATGTTTTTCCTACTTCCTTTCATTTATTGGTGAAAGATTTCCACTGCAATGTCAAACAACGAATCTCTCACTCACTCGCCTTGAAAATAATTACTATAAATCTCTTATTCCAGTTAAACATATTGACAAAATAAATTATTAACAAAAAAATAAATGTTGAATTTAAGAAGTACTGATTTTCAACTTGCAAACTCTGGTAACGTAGTTTGGTTTTTATGCTGAAGCTACTGGTGGATAAAGTTACATGTCTGACCTTTTTCTTCCTTTTTTTTCTTTTCCTTTTCTTTCTTCTTTTGGTTAAATATAAACCTAGCAACTAAACAGCAGACATAATTTAATATTTTTGGATTCGATTGCATTATTCTTCATCTAGCATTGCAGACCATGTTAGACAAGCTTCTCGGTGAAAAGCAATGTAATGGTAAATGTTTTATGTAACTTTTACCAAGAATCAAGTTAGTGACAAGCTAATGGTTTAAATATAGATTTTCAATAAATGGGACTAAGATGTCAGCAACTTGTTCAAGTTTCCCCCCAAGTTGGTATTTTTTCCCCGTGGCATGTTGAGTTGGAAGGTGTGTGTCTGTGGTCCTCAGTTTCGAAACAATCTGCAAAAAAACAAGCTACGGTGGAATTAAATTTTCAGTGATGTTCAGATAAACCTGTAATGGTCGAGGGAAAATGTGTACTCGGATATCTAAGCCTGTTGGAAATAGCAAGTAGAATAACATAATCAATATCTGTGATCAAACATTTATACTGCCACTCGGGTCGTGCCATGAAAAACTTTCTGGGATGCGAGCGTACTTTCTCCGAGCGTCTTAACAGAGTCGACAGGTGGCATGGATTAGGGACATCGGACATTTAATGTTCTTCAGTATTAACCAGCCGAATTAAGATTTTTTTTTGGAGGTGATGCTGTAAAAGAATTAATATATTTTATTTAACGCCAGTAGCGAGAGTGAGAGATAAGATTGATGCTAAAACAGTGTAAATAAAAGACATGTCAATTTTACATTGAAATACCGAGCTAACAGGTGCAAGTCTGAGAATGATTCAAATTTAGGATAGAACACTACAGGGGAAACACATTAACATTTAACAGTGATGTGGTTAACTGCCAATTATTTTCAATGGTGTTATTTCTGGGGACAAAGTATCTGGGTTGTTTTCCACCTTGAAAATTTAGAAGAAAATTAGATTTTTTTCTGTATTTGACAAATAAAGCGTATTCCATTAACCCTCTACATACTAGAGGCAACCATAGATGCCCTAAAGTGCAGTGCCTGTCAGGGAAAGAATCAATGACTACCTCATCTATTTTGAAGAAAAATTAAATATATTGTAAATTATGCAGAAGATATGTGATGTTTTATCTCTATAATTGTAAATCAACTTGCTTAAATACATAAGTAATCATATCCAATTTGGTTGACCTAGCCACACATTTCAGTTTTCCCTCATGTCCCCTGTGATACTTTTTAACATGTTTAATGTCAATGGTCACTTAACGTGCCACACATGATACACCAATAAGTGAGCAATCTGTTTCAAGATTAGAAAGTGGATAAGCAAAAACTTCGCTAGCCGGAAAGTGGCTAAACAACAACCTAGCTGATTATTTCTGGCTAATAACTTCAAAAAATTAAATTATCTTCCAGACTGATTGAAAACTGTTGAAGCTATTAAGTGTCCATATGAAGAATGCCGATAAATGATTACTGCAGATAGCTTAAGCCTCCTCTTCCTCTTCCTCCCAACTCGTGGTCTGATTGCCTTACCTAACATGCCCAGAGACTCTGCGATAACACTACACTATATTAATGTACAACTCTCGTCCAATCAGCCGGTCCCTCCACTGGCAGCAATCACAGGCCTGTACGACACTCGGCTTGGGTGGCAAGTCGTCGTTTTACACAATTACAGTCACGACCTGTTTCAGAGTATTTTCACCTGCAGCGACGGTGACGCCGTACCCAGATCGACCAATCGACTGCCAGGTCGCGGCGAAAGGGGGCTGGATTAACATGAAAGTCAATAATGGCTTTATGCGTTTGTTATTAGCTGTACATGCCAGAGACACCATACCAATCAAAGACTGTGTGGAGAGAAAGTGTCTTGATCGCTTGTTGGGGAAATAGTGCCCTGATCTCTCTCATTTCTTGGGAGTATTTTGTGTTTTTGTGCGAATTATTGGTCAATAGATTATGTGGAAAGTTGAATAACTTGTGGTGTTGTGTGTGTGTGCTACTTAATGCAAATGTTCTTAGTTGGAAAGTGGATAAAATAACATCTGTAAAACTCAAGTTCATGACGATAATGTGTCGCTCAAGTTCATGACGATAATGTGTCGCTGGGATGTTATCTATTTCGTCTTCAAAGCTTGATCTGTTCTCTGTCAATAATGGTATTATTCTCTCAAAAGTAATTATTACTCACGATTACAACATTGGATATGACGCATACGCAATTATTAAAATGGATTAAAAGTATCATTTGTAGTTTTGGAAATATCTATTCTATGTGCGTATTACACTCGTAATTTAATCAATGTCTGTCACTCTTCCGGCAATCATAATTCAATAGATGTCTGTCACTCGGAAGATGGCAAGTTAATACTCATGTTATTACGCTGGTTTCATTAAAACTCTATGCACTCAGATTGATTACCTGGATATTATTGCCATGATGCTAGTATTGTTCTAGCTGTAATCAGCAGTAAAGGTGTCGGATGGGAGAGGAATGCTCTCACTGTCCGAGCCCAACTTGAGGATCAATAGCGTCCTGTACTCTGCTAGTACCACTATGACAGAAGCCCGGCCAGTGTACAGTTGTCGAGGGTCGCTGGTCCTCAAACGCATAAGTCAGGTGTCGCACATCTGCGGATGCTGTGGGAAAAGTGACGCAAGTTATTCCTACGGTGGTGTGGGAACCGCCAGGGATTTGTACGGAGGAACAGCGAACAGAAATGGGGATTTGTACGGAGAAACGGCGAACAGAAATGGGGGTTTGTACGGAGGAGGATCGGCGAACGGAAACGGGGGTTTCTCGCACAAGAAGACAATTTTTGACTATTTCTGGGAGCAAGCACATGCTAGAGTGGGCATGTCTGTGGGGGAGACGTATTCCTTGTGTCTGGGGGAGAAGAGACAGAGGCGACGGAAGACTCGCTTCTCACCGCCCGAACCATTCGGCGTTCCCATTGGATTTTATGAAGTCTTCATGTAGGTACAAAAGTTATATACAGAAAGTTAATCTTGCTGAAATTGATAGTTAAGCTGTTATGTGCCCATCATGCTAGTGTAGATTTACTTGAAAGTAGTAACGCACTTTTCAAATATAGTTATGTGTATGTAGCGCAGTGGTAGAACGTTCCAGGTTCAAATCCCACCCCAGGGGCCTGGCATCAATGTTCACGAAAGTTGCCTTTCTGGAGCAATATGTCTGTACCATAGCAATGCAGTTATTATCCTTGGTCTGTCAGTACCGTTACCAGCTGGTGCTCGCAGGTTTACTGCAACATTCAGTGCTTCAAATATTGCAGGTTTCATCCTGCCCTTTAACTGACAAACCGTGATATAAGTGAAAGAATCTTGAAAGCTACTAACCTCCCAAATCTAAAAATCATTTAAATTTACATTTTTTTTTAATGCAATAACTACCATTTATTGAAAACAAGGTTTTTGTTTTTACTTGATATTATGATAAGTGCTTAACTTCTAAGTAACTAATGAATACTGACAATTGGGCAAGTATAGATGGCTCTAACATGGAGGAGGTTAGATCTCCAGAATGAGATCTGAAGGATATTCTGTCAGTTGGACAGTATTAATTTGATAAGTTTGGAAGGGTGGGAAAAAGAAGTAAAAGTTCTTTTCAAATTTTAATAGGACAAGTGACAGATTTCAATTAATTCTGGCAAGCCTTCTCGCACATCTGTATTCTGAGCATACTTGGCTGTCTGAGGAGTCACTGACATCCGACACTAAAGACTTCACATCGACCAGCGACCAGCGGCAAAAAAACTTTCCTCCAGTGTTGTGTTTGCAAACACAATGAAACATGATTGAGAGTTGAAATTGCCTTGAAGTCTTAGACTGCCAGAAGCTAATTTAACAATCAGTATGAGAGTCTGGGTGTTCAATCAATTACTGATGGTGAATGCTAACTTAAAGTTAGACATAGAGGTTAAATGTTACTCATGTTCTTCAGTTGGGATGTCATTCATATATTAAAATGTAAAATGTATGTCATAATGATGTTGCAGTATTCCAGAATGGGTTATACAAGAATTGTGACATTTGTGATGAATGAAATATTTTTTACTTATTGAGTGAATTTGTAATAACTATTCCTAGATGTATGTTTGTATTCCTAGATGTATAGTTTACATATGTTGGTATGAAAGTTTGAGATTACTGCACTTTGGCAGCGTGACCTAGATATAGATCTGCAGCTGGTCAGATAAAGTAGGCAGGTGTGTCTGTCTGTGTGCCGCAGCAGGAGATAGTGATTAAGGATTTAAGTGGGATTTTTTTGTGTATTTTATTTAATCAATGTTCTTCCACAAAACCATGATGTCATAACTCAGATATTACAGTGAAAGCATACAATAGTCATTCATCTGGTAAATTGACATATTAATAGATAATATTTTATGGAATGGTTAGAATTTATTTTATGATAAATCAGTAGTAAAACAGCTTTTTTGAGCCATGGATCAGTTTAGTTTATTTATGTTTTTAATGTTGCTTGAAAGCATGCTCATCGCTACATTATTATCCCTGCCCTATAAACTCCCTGGCGAGTATGCAACCCATGCTGCCATTTAGTCACTATCAGGTACCCATTCTCTGCTGGGTGAACAGAGGCATTTTTGAACTACCCGGTAAGCCACTTGCCTAAGGTGACACTACACATTTTTCAGCTTGTGGGACAGGAACGAATCCTAAAGAACCTCAACTACATAAACTACACTGCAATATGACATGTTCAGGTGAAGATGGTTATGTTTGACATTTAGTGGGAAAGACCAGGAGACGAGAACATTAATTGACATGGCTGCACATAAAGTATATATGTGCACATGTTATATTTGAAATCTAATCAATAATCAGATAATGGGCACACATGACACATGTGGTCGTTATAGTGCTAGCTAAGAGTTATGAGGAAATATAGGTAACTATGCCAAGATCTGGGAACATGTGGAAGTTCAAATGTTAGAAATACAGCACACGTATTAAAAATGTAAATTAATCACAAGGGAAAAGTATTTGTATACCCAATATGATAGATACACAGACAAAGGTGTATACGGTATAAACTATCGAATTGTACAGGCACCTGCAAGAGTTTAAATGCAAATTAAGCAATGGAAAATTATATATTTATTCATATTGACAGACAATGATTAAATAAAAGCATAAATCAAGTAAAATCTATTGTATACATGGCTTTGACTAATGTTTTTTTTTTTTTTTATAAACATGAATCCTTGGATGATTAAGAGAATAAAAGAAAAAGAAATCGATAAAATCAATTTTCAGAGAATTATTTTTTTCACATTCATAATTTTTATGTCATTAAAAAAGAAAGAAATAAGGAATATGTCTGGCTCAGTCAGTCAGTGACGTAAGGGGCCCGACGTAAGTACATAAGGGGCCCGACGTAAGTACATGTACTTGAAAAGTGGCACAAGAGAAGGTTAAGCAGAACTTAGCAGGCTAGAGCTCGACACCATTGATTTTGATTTAGGTGAGCCATGTGTTGGCTATACAACTGTGTGGAAATCTTATTTGTGTGTTTCAAATTTCTTGCCTGGTTAAATTCCCATTGATTTTTAGTATTAATTTTTTACCAGAAACAAAACATCTGTGTTGTTCATCGTTGATAAATTATGAAGCAGAAGATCATGTTGCTCCGGAGAAATCAAATACGAAATTATTTATTCTATTTTATAGTGGGAAATTTTTATGTTGCACGACTAGGTAAAGAAGCTATGCAAATTTTCGTCTACAGAAATTCTGCAAGAGTTATGTTACACAACAGTTTTGTGACATACGGTATTGAATTAATCCTGCAGGAGCAAACCGATCGTACGATAAAATGATGACTTGCCAACAAACTTGTACAACAATATTCAACTTCAAGATTTCCAAATAGCCTTACTTTGTCGTACTGTCAACAAATGTACAACAAGTATGCAAAGCCAAGTGACTTCATATTTTGATAATTGTCCATAAAAACAATTGTTACCAAGACTTTGATACTCAATTTGTCTTAAGAAAATTAGTAATGTCATATTGTCATAATGCTTAGATCACATTTGTACTGTGGATATGCATAATAATAATTTCACTTAATTAGTGCATTGAAATGAAAGATCATAAAAGCTGAAAATAACCTGGTTTTTATGTTATGTGACATTAAAAATTCTGAGTTGTATTCAGGGTTTGAAGAAATATGTCTGTTCATCGGTCCCAGACTGACAGATTAACCAAAGGACATGTTTTGTTATTTCCAGATATTTGACATAATAGCCGTATTACAGGATAATTTGTTTTAGGATCAGGAGATTTGGTGACGGACCAGGAGCTTTCACAGCTCTAGTTTTGTTTCAGTTTCAAGGAGACGCCATACAGACGTATCTAATCCTGAATTAAATATTTTACACGACAAGACATTTGAGAACTCGTGTTTATGTTTCAGTTCCAAGGAGACACATCAGATAGCCGAGGCAAATCTGGAGAAGAACGCCAAACTGAGAGACGCCTTCGGTCTGAACGACTATGTGGAGGGCAGTGCCTTCGACCCCAACCGCAAGGCCAAGGAAGAGGCTGCACGTGCTCTGGCCATGGCTTCGAAGAAATACTCGTGAGTAGCCCTATTGTCTATTATTAGTGTTATTATCATTGTGCTTTTTAATTGTTATTTGTTATTATTATTTTTTATTAATTTAATTTAATTTAATTATTATTAATTTCTTTTTTTATGTACTTGTCATTGTATTTTATATACTTCTATTTTTAATTACATTATTTTTATTTATGTCATCATCATTCCTGAATCTCTAATAACAACATGGATGATTATTATATGATGTCGTCGTATATGGGTGAAATATTCCCACTGTGACGTAAAACACTAATTCATGCTTTAATTTTTTATTCCTGAATCTCTAATCTCTAGTTCTTTATTCCGTGTCACAGTAGTTATAACTTTGTATTGCAGAACTGTAGAAAGCTCAGAATCTGAAGAAAAGTCGCCATCCCCTCCTCCTAAAAAGAAGAAAAAGAAATCTCGGTAACTGTCACATTCATGTCTAATTGTTTATCAATCCTATCATTATCAACTCAATATCCAATCTTCAATCATGACAAACACACAAAATTGATGTAATTTTCCTTTTCCTTCTCCTATGCAAGTTTTTTAGTTCTTGTGTTCATAAGGTTTGATTTGTATTTACAAGCAAAAAACATCGAGATGAAAGCAGGTAAGATAGCTGTGATATTTGGGAACTCTCTGTGCGCGAGTATGTGTTGTCATTGTCACCACGGACCCATTGTAATATCCCAGGACAGTGTTTCAACATCGCCGCTCAGCCAGTCTATTTTAACCTGTTTATATTGTCAATGAATTGACACCACCACCCCCAACACCTGTCAGGATCTCTTAACAAACTATGTTACAGAAACCAGGGGTTAACATTTTTTAATCGGTAACAGTAGTGTAGTACAAGATAAAATATCCAATGCTAAAAGGATTACTTGCAATTTAGGACCTTATTCTTTTACAATATATTGTCATTATCAAAGACTATTCCTCAAAAACAAAAAAGTCAAATTAATATTAACCATTGTAACCTTGTCCTTATTTATTAAACATAACAATAATTAAAATTTAGTCATAATCCGTTACTTTGATTACTATTTAACATAATGTCTAGTGTTTACACTCGATGCCTAATTCTGCCACTCCCAAACTTGCACTACTGTTGTGTTATATTGTTAACATTTCGTAAAGTAATGTCACTGTGATTATGGAAGAAACTGCATGATTCTTGTCCTGTCTTTTTATTCAAATTGTACTTAAATTTTAAACGTTTGTCAAATCTTTCTGTATCTTTTTCCAAAAAAAATCTTCTTCATTTATATTTCCCCTTCTCTGATCTGATATTTGGTGTTTTGTATCCTGTTGTGAAATGAAAGGTAATTTTGAGACGATCTCTCGTCACTTTGCTGCGACTGTTTGGCTCATTTGGTGCATTCGGACTAACAAGATTATGTTGTGGTCTACTTTTCTATTATCCCACTTCTGAAAGCACCGTCTGGTAGAAGGGTAATGAGTCCAGTCATGCAAATGTATGAAGACAGTGCCCTTTCTGGCATAGTCACAAATATTGACACATACTCGACAAAGTAAAGTAAGGGCCAGCAAATATTTTGTGTGGAAACTTTCTATCAGATTTAGGAACCTAGCTTGAGGAATCTGGTGCCATTATTAGAATACCCTGCTGTAGCCTTTTGACATTTGGAAATTTGTATTTGTTGAAATAATATAAAGCTAAATTTGTGTCCAAACAAGCTACTGGCCCTTGCGTAATTTTATGGAGTATATTTTAGACTAAATTGAATTTAAATATATACATGAACTTTGTTTACATATGATCACTTTTGTATCTTAAAAAAATATTTTCCCTACTCCCATGTTATTGGGAATTCCAATTAATTTTTTATAACCTTTTCGTTGCAAATGGGTGAAAGATTCCCGCAGCAACGTTAAACTCCATATTCACTCACTCATTTATAACCTTTAGAGTTGTTTCACTTGAACGGAATAAGTTTATATTCATCATTGTCAACATGCAATGTACCCAGCCTAGCTATAGGGTTTTTAAATATCGATGATGCAGTAACAAGAATTGTGTTAATGAAAGTGACTATACGCTTGTTTGTTGTGATACATGTACTGTTATGTGTAATGTTAGCATCTGACTGGAAAATTGTTGATTAGCGATACAATTTGTGCTACACATCGATTCCAAATATTAACCATTATGTCTGGCAATGGTAAAATGTAGTTTTGTCCCAACACTAGCTTTGTAAGTGTTAATGTATTATTGATAGTGATAGTTACCAATAAATCTCAACACGATCATAACAACTTCAGAGACGGTCAAGACAGTCATGACACAGTAACAACACAATCACAACAGTAACAACATAGTCATAGCAGACACAATAGTCATAACTGACAACACAGTCACAACACACAACACTATCACAGGCATATGTCACCATGACACAATATACCATAAGAAAATTGAAATGTACTTGTAAACCAGTGATGATAATGCTCCTCATTCATTCATTGATGAAGCGACCAGGAAAAGTTCAAGTAGTCGCTATTATTATATGCAAGTCGTAACCATACTTTAGCATTCATTGACAATCATTTTACATGTTTGTTTGTTTATAGGGAAGTCAGCAGCTCGCCAGAAAGAAAAGAAAAGAAAAAGAAATCGAGAAAGCGCAAATCTGCTCGGTAGGCATATTTCAATAACAATTTGCTGTTCTTTTTAGTCTCACACAGACATTGTATGATCGGGCCCTGTCAGTGCGTTACTGTTGTCAACTCCCCCTAGTATAAATATGTGGCAACAATATATCTTTCAGAACCTGTAGTCTTCATATTTTGTTCCCAATCTTTAAACAAAAATTGTATAATTAGTGTTTATTGCACTGTGGTAACATACATACCGTATATGCTGAGTATTTCATTTCCATTTTCTGTTGACATTTTCAGTTTTACTGTTTCGGGGGCATATAGCAATTAAGTTCAGATGACGATCTTTAAAAAACTTGATTTGTCAATGTTGTAGTCAATTGTTGAATTTTTATCCGCAAATGGTATGTATTAACCTGTACACAATATCCACAGTTAGACATGTCTAACACCCTGTCGGCACCGTCTAATAGTATCGACAAGAAAGGACAATTAGCCAGCTAATATCTATCATTAACATTGCCATTTCTCTTGCTTAATCCAATTAGCCTGCTAATAATGTTTCCTCTACTCCACGATGTACTCAGATCTGTATACGTTTTACACTGTGCATTGCTTCCTAGGTGCATTGCTACCATGCTACTATGCTACCCATTCCTCATTGAGATAGTGGTGATGGTGGTAGTTGTTGTTCTCCAGTTTTCTTGGAAAGATTATGGTTTTCTACTGGTGAATGTGTTGTGTACCCATAAATGTCATGATTGAAGATGATATTGGTTTGCTGAAAACAAGAGCACTTCAAACCTTTTTAAAATAATAATAATTGAGATCTTGCAGTGTAGATCTGAGGCCTGTTGCTCAGAACAGTTGTAGCGCTACACTAGTTGTGACTGGGCTCCCGCCTCAATAGAAAGTGTTGACAGTACAATAGTTGTAGCTACAATAGTTCTGAGCAATGGGCCCCAGCAAAGTAAGAGATAAAATTCAGGAATGTGTCTTTAAAAATTGATTGAGGTTTTATTTTATGTCATTTAAATTTATTTTTATATGTTGATGAATATTGCTTTCTTTCATGGATATCATGTAATACCATTCACAATCACTCTGTTTATTAGTTAGTTACTATTCAACAAGCAACAATTTAGGTTAAATTTCCAGAAATTATTTCTAATCTGGATTCTATACATTTTGCTTAATGGATTCCGCATGGTAGCAATGCTCAGGAATGCAGAATGCTGTTGGTTATCATCCCACGTAATGCAGAGCGAGAATTCGAATTTAATTCCTATAGCCCCGTCCAGTGTATTCACACTCCTATCATCCAAGATCTTCATTTCTTCTTTTTGTTTTATTTGTTGCAGCACTCTATATTGAAGGATGAAGTTGTATGTGCTTTTTGTTGCTATGTTGATGAGGTTTCTTGAGGTTGTGCTCAAACTTTACAAAAAAAAAGCAACAGACACTATGCTGTTTTAACTTTTGAAGCAAAGATAGTGAAATGTGTAGCTATTTACTGCCCCAACCCCCATCTCTTCAAAATTTATCACAATCACCTTACATTTTAGAATTCAGTGTAAACCAATGTGCTTTCATATCATTTCTGTATGTTTTATGATTACTTTTATTGTTATTTATTGGCAATGAATTTGAGATTTGGTCATCGGATGAAATTATTCTATTAATATTTTATCTTATGGACTAAGCTCAATATTTATCAATTCAAATTAACTTTATATACAGGTATTTTTTATCTGTGATAGATCCATTAAAAGTGTGCACTAAACCTTTAAAAAGTATTCCGAAATTGGAGTTGATATGATATGCACTTGGAGTCCATATATCCAAAAATAATTTTTACTTTGCATAATTCTTTCATTTTGTTTGTTATTTTATTGTACCGTATCACTCTCAGGGATTAATATTTATGGACTGAAATATTGCCTGAATTTGAGGCATTCTTTAAGTCATGTTCAGTTTCGATTGACAAAAATCATTAATTGTCAGTTGTTGTTTTTTTAAGTTTGAAGACAACCATATTCCCAGTGTATGTTTTCTGTAAGAGTGTGCACTTTAATTTACAAGTCATCACACGCATCATTTTGCTCAAATCAATAAATTACTGTTGGTTCGTTTCTAATGATTTTCAAAATTATTATAAGTTGAACCTTTTTTAAAAAGATCTGTTCTTGTCCTAAGTTTCTCCTAATATTTGCTTTGTCGTTAAAATAATCATAGACCTTTTATTGCTTTAGAGAGGTTTGATTTCATGCATAGATTGTTCATCCTTCTCATCCTTTCAGACCATTTTTCATTTAGTTGAATGTCTTGTATGATATTTATATATATATTCATTAGCTATAGCTTTGTCAAATGATCTGCTTCGTTTCACATCAATTATATCATAATCTTATGCATGAAAATGTCTACTAACATGCTTGTCTAGTAATATCTATGAACAGGTGATAGATAATATGTACTATGTAGCCAAAACTACATAGAGTGGTACTTTACGTTCGTAATCATGTCTAAGCAAAGAATTTTACATATTCGGTAAGAAACATGTATGGTACGCGAAATGTACATAAATATACATGAAATATGATATGTTCTTGATATGTACTTGAAATATACATGAAATGTACACAAAATATATATGAAATGTACATGGTATATGACTTGAAATGTACATGAAATATATTAAATGTACATACATGATACATGATTGCTGATAGTAGCACAGGAAGAGGGGTTTATCAGCAATGTTCACCATTGTATTGCATCAATTATGATTTTTTTTTCTCTCTCTTTTCCCAATGCCTTACACTCACTGAAATGATCATAGCTATCTGGCATGTTGAAATAAGGTAATATCGCAATCCTTGTACATTTCAAGACATGTGAGTGATCCAAGAGCAAGGAAATACGTTGAAGAATATAAATGTTTCATTAATACGAATTTCATATTTTTGCTGTTGCATGCAGTCATATATTAAACATTGTTTATGTTCAATGTGAACACATGTTCTTCAGTGCTAAGTATGTGACAATTTACATAAAAAGACATATTTTACATACCAGAGTTGTTCTCTTTGTACATCTGATCTAGTTGTGTATATAATAATGATAAATAGATAATCCTATCATTAGGTTTAGTTGGTGAGGGGTGTGTGTGTGTGTGTCTCTCTCTCTCTTTAAAGTATTATATATATCTTTCTCTCACTCCAAGACGTTAGACACAACTCCAAGGCAGTCGTCATTAGCAGCTTGTTTCAGAATTACACAATGTACTTGTTTTGCAGATAATCGCAATCGGCATGATACATTGCATAGATGCGCAGACAATTTAATTTAATTCACATTTACCTACAGCAAGAATACATTATTAATTCAATGTGAACATATTGACTTTATGTTTATGAAGTCAGCTTGCTTATTACACAATAAACTTTTATTCCCTCAATAAATAAACATTACATTAACAACTCACAGATTGGATTTTCGCTAATAAATTAATTCTAGCTTCGTCGATCCAGTAAATGTATTGTATTTGCTTCGTCTAGTTTAAGCTCCATACTCGGTTCAGTAACTTGTTTCTTTGGTGTACTCGCAAAGCATTAACACTAATCTGACACGTGGCAACAGTTAGCAGGATTTAACATCTACACTACCATGACATCAAGAGAACAAATACAGAATCAAAGATACTCTACCTATGGAAACTGTATACTGTCATAATTTCAGTAAAATGTATGGATTATCTTTCTCTAGTTCAAAAGTTTGCTTCAGAGGTTTCAAGAATAACAATATTAATGTAAAAGTCAAATGTATCAGAAATATACCATACTAAGTATAACATGTTTTTGTTTTTAAATCGAATTCTACCAACAGTTATACTCATGACAATATGTTTCAAATTGAATTTGAAAAGTAAATGTTTGAACTAGGCAGAGATTTTCTATGGGAAATGGAGAAAGAGTTTGGAAAGAGAAACTGGGTGATATGATATGCAGTAGTTGTGGTTCCCACATAATTGCCAATATATTCTCTCAATACGGTATACCTCCTTTTTTGAATGCCCCCTCTGCTTTTGATGTAAGACATAAGGTAAGAACGAAATATGTACATATCTGTTGTTTTCTACCCTTCACTTATACTGTGTCTCAAAAACCCAGAGAGGAAAGATAATTTGATTTCTGTGGCAGCCAATTTTCGGTGAAAATTTCCTCACATTTGACACATCTGTATGAAATGACAGCTCTTTCTGCTCCGGTGTGTTTAGCTGATAAGGGGTTGGGTTTGCTGAATTGATATGCGACTTTTTCATAGAATAATATAGCTTCACAAAGCAATTTTTCACAACTAGAGACCAAAAAAAAAATGGGATGTTTATTTTGCCTTCTTATTGCCAATTTTTGGGAGCTATATTTGTCTATGGAGACCAGTTGTGTGTAGATTATAGATAAATAACAAAACTAAACACTTACTACCCAGACGGTGAGATCTGGTGGTCATGCATGAGTTTCTTTGTTGTGTATTTACATTAGTTGTAATTTGCAATTTGACTATTGGCCCACAGGTTTGCAATTTTATCAGAATCACGGTATGCAAACCAGGCTTGTGCCGCCTTTCTATGGAGAAATCTTGTTACATTTATTATTAATATTTAACTCTGTCCTACATATACCCAATGTACATTTACTAATATATACCGTAGCTCCTATTAATAATATTTTTGCACTACATTTCAATAATACCTCAAATGTCTGCCGTTTCAAAGCTGTGTCATATGATAGGTCCTTATATATTGTCATTTAGATAGAAAACCATAATATGGAATTTATTAATTTGATATATTTGTTTTTAAACAAATTATTTAGCAAAAAAATATTTGGATCTATCTGTGACACTATGCTTGTGACTATAGAATGTTTGTTTGGTTTGAATGTAATGCTGTATATCATGTTTACTAACTTTTAAGAGTAATTTACATTTTAGCCTGGTTTGTATCTATTGATTCTGACCTGATTTGAGCACTTTCCTTCATCTTTCGAGTCACAGGTTTTCGGACAATTTTCCTGCACGATCTGACAGTCACTGACTTAGTCCTTTTATCTCTTCCAGCTCAGAGTCTAAGAAACACAAGAAAAACAAGAAGCACAGAAAGAGGTAAAAATTGGTCATCATTATTATTATTATCATTTTGCAGTCATTACATATGGGTGAAATATTCCTGCAGCAACATAAAATACCCAAAATAATCAAGTGTTGGTGTAAATATAGATGATATTCACATGATATTCAAGGACACCTACACCCACACATGATAATGTACTTTCAAATAACTGCAATTTTATTCCAGGAGTTCCGAGAAGAAGAAGCGACGAAAGAAGCAAGAATCTTCTAGTTCTAGTTCCGACAGCGAGTCCGACTCGGAATTAGATTCCGAAAGGTATGTACATATACTACACAGTGATATGTAATGAAACATTAAATCCTAAGAATGGGAAAATTTCCATTGATCCTGGTACCTTATTTATCACATTGGTGACAAGCTCAGATTCAAACCCAGACTTGCAATCAACATAGAGAAAAAAAAAGACGTAATTTGATTTTTGTTCTATTCCAGCTCGTCGTCCTCGGGGCATTCTCCGCACAGGAACGGGAAGAGCAAGAAGGGACACGCACCAGCACCCGTCCTCTCCCCCACCCACGCGGCCGCCGTGCATCCCCCAGCAGACCGCGGTCGTCCCACTCAGCGCCACGGCTCGCCACCCAAACCGCACCACACGCCACACTCGGAATCGAAAAGCCCGCCACCGAGGTAACCTGAACATTAATAACAGAAAATTAATGCAGTTACCCTCATCCCAGTTGAAACTAACAGAGTGTTCAGTTACCTGCATCATCGCTTTGCAGTTAGTTGCATCACATGCTCTATATCTCGTGACCAAAAGCTTTTTTCAAAAGGTGTATGATTAAAACATGCATATTTTATGTATATCTTGGAAGTTTCGGTAAATGGACATATAAACAATAACAGGTAGACACAAAAATTCACAATGACAAATATTCTCAATTTGAGCTGTATGCCATCTTGAATGCAAGTAACTGCACTTATAGAGCACGTGCGGTTCTCCCTGTGGCTCATGAATCACAGATACGACGTAGGATTAATTGCTATTCTTTTAATGTTAAGTTACATAGGTTACATTCAATTCGCATGTGTTCCTGTATGAATTTGATGTTAAACTCAATAATCACTCACTCACTAAATTAGTTACTGATGAATTGTTGCACATTGAATACTGTAAATTATTAAATTAACGCGAGCAGAATATTAATGCGAAAAATGCGACCGCCATATTGTCACATTTAATTGCTGCACATTAAAGGTAAGACTGATGAGCAAACATGAATGGAGACATGGCCATTCGCATTTTATTGCTGTCGCATTTAAGTCTAAAATCTAGAGGTTGCATTAAATTTGTGACGCATTAATTTTGTGATTTACAGTAGCTTACCCTATATATATATGTATGATTCTCAGAGCCAGCAAACAGAATGGCCACGCCACTGCCGCTCATACTGCTGACAACAGAACAAAGAACGGCAGACGCTCCTCGGCCTCACCGACCCGGAACCGCAGCCGGTCATTGACCTACTCTCCAGCTGACCGGCGCCGTGGCAAATCTCCGCAGAAAACCAAATCGAGCAAAGACTCGTCGAAAGGTCGTTCGCGGCGTCACTCAAGCTCTGGATCGAGGTCGCCTTCCAAGCACAAAAAGAGGTCGACTGGGAAGAGAAGGAGAAGCTCGCGGTCACCGTCTGACTCTAGGTCAAGGTCACGGTCTGACTCGAGGTCAAGGAGTCGCTCCAGACGGAGGTCAGTTCTGATGGTTGATAAAATCGTGTTCACTGACGATGCATCAGATTATGAGCAAAATCATCATAAGAATTTGTCTTAATAGCAGAATTTAAGTTCTGTGCTGTTGAATGTCTCTTGAAATTTTCCACTCACAAAATAATATAATTAATCTACTGTATTTTGCCTTTTGATGGTTTGTTTCTAGAATATATTTCCATTAAGGTTACTTGTATTAAGTCTTTGATCCACATTTTGTAGTGTAGAATGAACAGTAAATCTTTGCAAGAACCATGCTTAGTGAAATAGTGGGTTTTTTTTATTTTAGAATGTTAGAATGTTAGCCTCCCCCCTACTCCTCCATAATTCCACCAGTATCGGTGGAAATATCCTAAAGTAAGACATCTGTAATGTCAATTTACTTAGTGAAATAATGATGAGCAAAGATTTTCATCAGATCTAAGACTGTATTAAGATTTGAGATGAATTATTCAAGGTCTAGATCGAGGTCACAATCTCGCAGTCGGCGCAGGTCCTACACTCGCAGTCCGAGTCACGACATCCGTCATCGCGAGTCGCGAAGTCCTTCGATACGCAGAAGAAAAGGATCTCCCAGCCACTTGGATAAACGACGCATCACCAGGTTTGAGTCACTTACCAGATGTTGTACCACCGCTATTAAATCTTCAGTTCATACAAGTTGTTTTTATGTCAGAGGACCTCCTTTTGTAATAATGTATTTTTATTTTGAGCCTATTTCCCTACATATAATTTCAATGAAATTGAAATAAAATTCAATTTCAATTTTCACCGAAAAATAAATTATTATTTGCTGTTGTCATTAAATATTGTTTATTATCTCTGCACAAGACAATTTTTCTCTCATATATTATGTTTTATGGGTCTTGTTTGTGTTTTATTTGGTGTAATTTTATTCTCTATCGGTATTGTGTTCTGTATACTTCTGCATGGATTATGTTTTGATTTGTTTTTTTTTGTTTTCCTTTCCTCTCTATATTTTGTGTCCTCAATGTTGTGTGTCTAGGTCAAGATCCAGAGAAAGAAATCGTAATGGTCGTCGGAGATCGCGATCTCGCTCCTACACTCGACGTCGGTCCCCATCGCCGTACTATCGGTCCAGTAAACCATCGCGATCCAGATACTAGGAAACACATCCACTCAAGGTCACAATATGGTATTGACTGACGAGAATGGAATTGCGAGTTGAATAATTGATACTAACCTATAACAACAGTTTCCACATCTGTACTAACATTGAAGAGAATTGGTTCTTTAACTGCTTGATTAACCCTCTCCCTGCTGAATTAGGCAAAAACAGTGCTCATTAGGGCATTTCCGGTTGCCTTCAGCAGGGAGAAGGTTAAGTGAGATTGCTAATTGGCATGCTGAAGAATAATGTTGATTACTAACAGCTTGGATGAAAGATAATCGTTGAATTTATTGTTAAATTGGTCAGTTCTCAAATGATCGCCTGTATGAAGATTCTCACACACACAAAATTGGGATTTTTTAAAACTATATTTCTGAATCCAAATTAGAGCAAATTCTGGAGTTAACATGTGCTAGGAAACTAACGATATGAATAGTTCCTAATCCTAAATGGAAGAACCTAATCTTATTTCTGGTGTTGTTGTGCAACCATGGTAACATTGTTACAAAGCTTGTTGCTCAAGTCTACTTGATCATTGAACCGGTTTCAACTAACATAACCATTTCTTTAACATTTATTTTCTTGGCATGCATGTTGACAAGTTACTTTTGTTTGCATGTATATTATGACAATGACACCAAAAAATATGAAATAATATCCGACAATATTTAATAATTCACGTAATTGTCTATGTTGGCAAGAAATAAAGTTATGGATGTAAAAGATTTTTTAATTTTAGAAGTGTGTTGTGAATATTTATATTAAATATCAATTGTATGTTGCGTGTCATATTGTGAGATTTGGTGTTGTTATTTGCACTCTGTCTTCATTTATCTTTCCATAATGTTGCTCATGTATGTTTAGGTTTACTCATACTGACATTAATTTTATGCTTGTTCATACAGGATAACTAAAGTTTTGTTTAACTCGTTAGTCATGCATGCATATTAATATCTATAACCATTTTCAAAGTGTAATTACGATACTTTTTCGTCGCAAATGGGTGAAAGATTCCCGCAGCGACGTTAAACTCCATATTCACTCACTCACTACAATACTTTTCATTATTAAATTAAATAAAAATGTAAAGTATAAGATTTATGTTTTCATGAGTCATAAAATATTATTTCTAGATATTTTACCTATTTTTATAGTAATCTGAAATGTTTAATTATTACATGCTAACTATTACATACATGTAGTACTATAAATGATTTGTCAGTGCCATTGTTCAAAATGCCCATGTGTGAGAACTTTTGAGCAGAGTTTTTCGGAATCTTTGCTTGGTTAATGTTGGTTAATTGTTTTGAGGATGGTCAAGTATCTAGCAATTTTCTAACACTTTCACTGATAACATAAAGAATGCTTAACTTTTGCGCAGTTTTGGTAACATACATTTTCTTACAATTTTAATGGGTGACATATTCCTGTTGCGATAAAACATCAATTCATTCATTCCTTTACGAAAAATATTTTCGAGCAAATTCCAAACAATGGCACTGACAGTGTCACATCTCCCCAGTGTAAGAGAGGAAAGTATTAAACACACACTATGCCATTCACTTGCAGTGCAAGAAAGAGACCAGTTCCTTATTACCGTCCCTCTCCACCCACTCCCAGTTCAGACGATAGCTACAGGTCGTATTCAAGGTCGCGGTCAAGGTCGCGGTTCAGAAGCAGGAGCCGCAGCACGAGCTTGAAGAAGCGTTACACACGACGCCGGCGACGAAGTTGGAGTAACAGCAGCTTAGACAGCCTGAAGCACTGAGAATATCACCATGGAAACCACACAATCCCTTTTTTATTTATCTTTTGCTGCTGCTGCTCAAAAAATATATATTTGTTTGGGGTTTATTTTTTAGCTGTGATAGATATGTTAGTGATATCTGCATATCAGTATTGAAAATGTTCAAACACCAACCCTTTTCGAGTCAATTTTCTAAGAATAGAACATTTTATTGTGGAGTTTTGTGTATGTGTGTGTGTGTGATAGCCTAACTGGCTTGTGTTACAGATTTATATTTAGAATAGTTTGGATTCGTCGCAAATGGGTGAAAGATTCCCGCAGTGACGTCAAACTCCATAATCACTCAGAATAGTTTGATAACTATTTTCTTTGTTCAAATTTTCCAGCCACTAACCCCCTTTTGAGCAAAATTGCTGTTTCCGTTATTTCTTTTATTGCTTCTCAATGATAATTGAAACGTTCACTTCTCAGAGTATGTTAGATTTCTCACAGAGATTAGATTTGTACTTACCATAAATTGGCATTAATCTCGATCAAACTTTATGTAATTGTTCAAGTGAATCAAAAAGGTGATATTTTGAAGATAGGGTAAGATTTGTCAAGGGGTGCTATGCGACAATGTAGACCGACACTACTCTAGTTAATTTGGTGCTGGTCGTAGAGATGGTTGTGCTGTAACCTGTGATATTCTCATTGGCTTCAGGGCAATGTATGTTGTGCAATACTCATTAGCTCGCCTGTTGTGCTACACCTTTTCTTTGTATGGAGACATGTTGAATATTGAAATTCTAAAAGGCTTGTTTGCATTGTCAGAGTCGATAAATACAATTCAGTATTTATCGACTCTGACAATTTTTAGTTGAAAATGTTCGTACTATCAAATTTTATTTGACAAACAGAGTATTTTCAGGGGACATTTCAGAAGGTAATCATGATCAAACATGTCAAAGTCACAGATGAATACATTGACTGGTTGAATGCAAGGAAAGTTTGTCAAGCTGAGGACAAATTTCAGTAGTTGGTTAAATAACAAAGTCAAATTTTATTTGTCAAAGTCGACTTTAACTAATAAAGTTTGATAGTGTGAACAAGCCTTAATATTCCATACTGATAACTATCACAAGAGATCTCCTTTTACTGTTCTGCTTATATACAATATCAACATATCTCGAGATGGTTCGAAACTGGTCTTTCACATTGAAATGTATGTACATATATATTCTATTTATTGCACATGTTGTGACTTTTTGTCGACATTGAAATCAGCAAACCTCTCCCTGCTATGCTTTGTGGCATCTAGAGTTGTCACCAGGAGGGAGGAGGTTAAATAGTGGGTCATCGGTCACCAGCTGAGCTAGGACAATTCATTTGACTTCTGCCTCAATACCAATGGTATAGTTACTGGTATTTTACTTTTTAACCAATCTGTAATCTTCGACACAACTTAATACTTAATTTGAATGATGATGATGATGATGACACTGTATTTTGCCAGAAGTTGATCCAAGACATGGCTAATTTATTGACTATTTGGGTAGAATCATTGGACATTGATAGCATGTTTTGAACGATCCAAAAATAAATAATAAAATGTTTTGAACGATCCAAGAGCCCATAAAATCATTACCTGGAAAGGTGATCTCCCTCCTTTCTTGTCATGTTTGGTTAGTTTTATCATTGAGTAAAATGGAATAAAGGGTTGATTGTATGGTTGATTTCTAAATTCAGCCCATTATTACAAATCATTTTGTTTTAATATGTATCTGTGAAAATGTTTGTCACTGAAATATAGAGCTGTGACTACCATGAAATGCCGAGTCGTCATTGTGGTTTGTGGCACAATCTACAGCCAAGGTTTACAGTCCTCAAATCACTGGTTTTTAACACATGTACTGAGTTTTCTTATTGTTTTATTGTTTTTGTGATGCCAAGAGGACGATTATCTGTTTCCTTGTTCCTTCACATTAAGCTTAATGTGGGAAGGACATACTTAGCTAAAACCAATATATTAACCTCAATGTCATTTATGTAACTATTCTAAAGATAGTTTTCATTGTAACATCATCATCATACTTAATTGTTCCCCTCGATTTTGAATCTCGTTTATCTCTGGAAACTATGTCGTGTTCTAACAACAAATTCAATGGATCATTTTAGCACTGTATATAACCATGTATATGTGTGGGAGAATTTGATTACGGATGTTGTCTATGACCTGATACACAAAGCTACAATCAATTGTAAACATTTCATAAAGTAACGATTGTGACCAATCTCATCTTGCATTCGATTGTAAAGATAAGCTTTGTGCATTGGGCCTAATCCTTGCGGTTTAGTCTGTCCACATGTCATTGTGATGAAACATTGTAACGGAACAGCTCTGGGTTCTAAATTATTATTGTAGAATATTAATGATAATTATTTACCTGATTGGTTATGGCTTCATATCATTTTATACCTTTGATGAATCCCAAAAGTCTTCAAATTTGTTATTATAATGAAAATCTGCGTTAAAACTTTTGAATCCATGATTCGATTATAATTCTGCTTGACTGACCCTAGACTAGTTTGACCGACCCTATCACCTGGTAATCTGATCCCACACATCACTGCTAATGGCATGTTGATGAATATGTCTCAACACTATGAAGACAGTTTTTGTCTAAATGAGACGAGCGTCTAGACGGAGTGGACTTGCCAGCATCCTTAATCAAAACAATTGTGAAATGTACATTTATCTAATGTATCCTCATTTTTCATTAATGATACTTAATATATTCCAAGTGTGCATCAAATAGCCACTGTTCCCATCACATATGCCTGCAAGTTCTCTGGAATGACTATTATGTGCAAGTGGGTACTATGTACTGTACTGAAAGGCTATCATTAATAACATGCAACATTGTTGTTAACCAACTCCATCACGGTTCATTGTCAAAAGTTTTTTAATACTGTTAATCGTACAGTTGAAACAAAATTTGAATATTATTATTGCTTATAATGTTGTGTCATATTGTAAATATTTGTATCAAGTATTCTCTTCTGCTACAATGATTTGTGTGCACACATAATCATGATAATGTACATGTATGTGGCCTGTTATTTGCCTAATTCCAAGCTAAACGATTTCTTATCTATGTAGTTGAGATGTATAAACTGTTTATTGTTAGAATGGAAGTATTATTGCGAAAGGTTGTAACATTACTGTAGGTTTTAGTCCGTAAGAGAACACTTCAAGAATAATGAACATGTAGTTGATTTTAGACCCATAAATAGTCCCATAAAGTATTCAATGAATGGCACAAAGACAAATGTTTGCAGTTTGTGTATGAATTATTATTCAATATGTACATAAACCACAATGCTCTTGTATTCACGTCTCATTAACACAGATTTGTATATTAATAAAATGTCGGCTTTATTTTTGTGTTCTGTCTTCTTTCTTCAGAATGAATCCTCAATATTGAGCCATCTCCCTCAGGGAAGGGTAGGAACTATAGGAACAGGCCTGGCATTCGTTGATTGTGGCCATTTTGAATTTATTGGAGTTTTAAAATTATCCAACCATGAAAACATTTTGTTTCACCAAGATCAAGTCTGTACATGGTCTAGAAATTAATTTATGAAAAAATGCATTCATTGGTGGCTGACATTTTGAATTTCGAATTTCGAATTTATAAGGCCAAAACTGTAGGGATATTGACCAATACACCTCCGAAAGTGTGGGTATAACTATTGTGTATTGCAGTCTGGACATGGCGATATTGCACCCTGTATGTGTAAGCTAGTTACAGAGCCCTGTTGAATAAAATCTAAGTGTTCTAGATTATTTCTGCATGTGATTGGGCAACTTAAGTCGCCTTCAGCAGGGAGAGGGTTAAAAAAAACATGACTAGGAGCTGTGTGAATTCCAAAATGTACGCAGAAAAAAACACCTTCAAATGTTGTCTAATAATCCTAATTTATTTGTGTCATTGGTACGATTGCCAAAATGATGCATCAGATCCAATATTACGATTCATCTACAAGATAAATACGGTTTCCAACCATTTTCACTTTTGAGATGTCAACTGTTTGCGTATCTCGTACAAAATGACGCCAGCTGCAATGGCCGAATTGAGACTATTCACTGCAGGTGACATGGGTATCGTCACGCACTGTCCAAATCCATCGAATGCAAATTTCTTTGCTGCTTCAGTGACTCCAGTTGTCTCCCCTCCAATCAAAACAGTCGCATCTTTCTCAGTACACTTGATACTGCTGTAATCCACATAGTTCATTGGGACTTGGCTGTACTGTTTCAAGTGATCTTTGTCCAAATATGCTGCATCGACAGCCAAATCTTCGTCTGATTTGAGAGGAAATTCTTCCCGATAACTGGCGAGTTTATCGTTGGCTATCTGAGGTCCGTCTGAATCGAGCAGGTCTGGAATTATTGGTGGGATCTTTTCCAAATTCTTTTTGGTGTCTGCGATGAACACTTGTGTGTTTTCACTGACATAGTTGAGGATCAGTTCCCAGGGAATTCCCGCTAGGATGGGAATATGAAAATGGCTGCCCATTCCCGCTCGCAGAACTTTGGGTTCCCAGATGTCCACACAGCCTGTAAATAAATAAAAAATATGTGAAACTTAAAAAACGTGGATATTTACTGGAAAACTAGACGGTATTGAGTAGATATTCCTTCAAATTTTCTTTAATAATAATATCCTCATTGACCATGTCACCTGAATATAGTCATCGCAAATGGCTGACGTTAAAACTCCATATTCACTCACCTTTTCTAATGCTGCACTAGACGAGATAACACCAATTATCTAAATATGTGATACTTCTAGTTATTTCATTGGTTGATATGTTTTGGTTAACCCTCTCCCTGCTGAATTAGGCACAGGTACAGCTCTTAGGGAATCTCCGGTTGCCTTCAGCATGGAGAGGGCTAAACCAAACTATTGTTCATTCTGACCGATTTGTTTCAATATTAACCTTCTCCAGTGAGTGAGTGAATATGGAGTTTAACGTCGTTGCGGGAATCTTTCGCCCATTTGCGACTTCTCCAGTGGATCCCCGCTGTGACGTAAAACAAATAATTCACTCTTACTCTAGTGGATCACTCCCAATTACTGTCCTATAGGACATCCGAGATCGTTACAGTGACCAACCTTTGGTAGTGATGATTCTCCGACAGCCGACAGCGACTGCTGTTCTAATGAGTGTGCCCATGTTGCCCGGGTCTCGTACATTGTCACAGATGAGGGTCAGAGGAAGACTGCTGTCAATCGGGGATGGACACTCGCCTTGCCGTGGCTTCTCGAAAATGGCTGAAATCAATGAAATGTTGAAAGAGAGTAAGCAAATTGTTGCCTGTACAGACTGCAAGTCTCATCTGGGTAATTTTTGTTGACACCTAATCAGAAATATATACAAGGACGGCAATTTTCCAGAGATCTGAGTCGATGGCTAGCACATTTAGATGTTTGACCAGTTTATATCTTATATCACCAGATTTTAAAACAATCGCAGGCTATCTCATGTCTACTTACAGTCCCTATTGACCAGGGTATAGTTTCACAGAGCTCTCTTAGCCGATAAGAGACCATAGCACTCTCTTTGCCGATAGCTAATACATTGCTAAGAGAGTGCTATGGTCCCTTAGTTGCCAAGAGAGCTCTGTGAAACGATACCCAGGGCCCTGTTCCACAGAATAACTCGGACAGTGTTCGAAATTAGGAAAATAATAAGGGGGGTTCATTCTCCATAGGCCCAATGTTATGGAGGTCAATTTTGTAATTTCAATCAAGGGGTCACACAGATACATTTAACATTGCAGATTTTCAAATTAACCCTTCTCCCTGCTGAAGGCGACTTAAGTTGCGCAATCACATGCAGAAATAGAACACTTTGATTTTATTCAGCAGGAAGGTTAAATTTGAACACTATAGGAGATGATTCTCATATAATAGCGCTACAATCGTTCTGTGAAACAGGACACAAGTAGCGTATTTTTATAGACACTGCGTGGGCTTAGTTTAGAGGATGCTATATCGCCAACTGACCCATTATTCCTGATGGGGACTGGGTGTCGGCCCAGAGCTTGAAATGGCGATACAGTACTTTGTACACTTCTACATCCTGGTCAAACATGGTCAAGTTGTCCAGAAGCTGTCTGTCACTGAAGTACAAACACTTGGCCTTGGCGCCTGCATTCAGAGCGTCTTGTATCAGTCGGTAGCCCTCCAGTAGGATCGTAGATGTCTTTTCTCTCTCTCGGCGAGACTTGGCCGACATGATCATATGACTGAAACGATATCAAATATGTAATCAACATTTTAGTCTGTTCTCAACTATTTCTTGCTCTATAGCAGTGTTCACGGTGACAGTGTAGCATAGTACAAATATTATAATACCAAAAATAATCATGATAAACCATGCAATTCAAGTCTATAACGTCAATGTAGAAATATATGAATGACAAATATAAACAATGTAAACCCTCATCAGTTGATTAATAAGCAAGGAATCAAAATTAAAAATGTGTCAACAGTGATACATAAAGAATTAAATATTGATAGCAGTGATACTTGACAAATTAGCAGTTTAAATTGTACACAATCATTCTTGAAGGGCAACCGTTTCCTAAAACGTACCCAAAGCGCTTATCACCATCTTCCAGTTTAGTGTATTTCACTACAGTTTTATCAGGTTTTGTGTATGTTAGAATATCATCTCCCTTTCCTTTTAGATGTTGTTTATTATGGGTCTTCTTTTTGTTTCCTAACTTTCTTTCTTTTGCTTTATCGTTATATCGTTCGGTCATACTCTGTTGAACAGCATCACCACTTTCGTACTGAATGTATGGGTTTTTCTTAGGATCGCTTAGATTTACTCGATTTCCCCATTCTTTGTGTTCATCCTCAACTGTCATTACACGCTGAATGTCTCTTCTTGCGCCTCGGGCGTAAGTTCTTTTATTGACATTACAGAAACATTGGCGTTTTACAGAGTTGTAGCCGATATTTTGTAGAAAGCGATAACAAAAACGTGATCCCATGGAGGCAGCCATTTTGGACAAGCATAAAAATGTATCCAATCAAAACACTCGACACTTCTATTTATGGAGTTGGCACGTGACTGTCATGTGATATTGTCAAGTCCATCGTACATGTATGAGTAGGCACGAAAGTAAATATTGTACTTATCTCGCACAATAACATCGACTGTTACTTACTGCAAGTCATTGCATGCTCGATAAAGAAGCTACCCCAGTGGGAACAAACTGTGCCTTAGGATGTCGACAAGAAGAAGTCTCCACTTCGTCTTCAAAGTTGGAAACAGAACAGAAACAGCCAGATTTTACAAAGAAATTTTGGGAATGAAGGTTTGCATTGATAATCCTAATATTTCATAGATTATCTCGGTAACTTGTGAAATGATGATGATAAGCAAAATCAACTTCATATTTGCATACTGTACTACACAATTAATGATTTATATTTGTTGCATCAAGATCAATAATAAAACAAACAAAATCTATTGATCTATAAATAAACATCTAATAAGCATCACCAAATATGTTAGTAAATATTATTTTATGATGAGGGATGACATCTGAAATAGGGAACAGGCAAAAAGGTATATACGACTAGTGTTTCTATACTACTACTTGACACATATATCCTGATTCTCTTTTTTAGTCGCCATATGCCACGTCTACGTGCACACACAGCTGTTATATAGGTCTATACAGTATAATATTGTATATCATTTTATACTATATTTAAATATGTTAATCTGTTCCACATTATAAAATATGTTTTTAAATGTCAATTATATACTTAGAAGAATTTGCCATTTGTTAGTTACGGTATCATGATTATTTATCTATACCATTTTGCGCTTTACAGATATTGCGACATGAAGAATTTGTTGAAAGGTGCAAAGCTTCATGCAATGGGTAAGACAACTTTGAAAAGGAAACAAGTATACATCATATGTACATAATAATAATAGTAGTAATAATAATAATAATAATAATAATAATAATATTCTATATATAACTTTCAGGTTCTCGGTCACCCATCCACGAACCCGCTGAGCTTAATCATGCTTAACTTTAACTCTTCCCCTGCTTGATTAGGCACATGTACTGCTGTTTAGGGCATCTCTGGCTGCCTTCAGCATAGAGAGAGTTAACCTAAGTGGTCGGAACCAAATATCTATCATGATTTTGAAATATTTCAGGCCATACGATGGTAAATGGAGCAAAACCATGGTTGGCTATGGCGCTGAAGATGGACATTTTGTGGTGGAACTGACGTACAACTATGGATTAAACTCTTATAAACTTGGAAATGACTTCAGAGTGAGTAGGAAAGAATAATGTTTTATTGTGTAATCTAATTAACTTCATCTTGTTGTTAATGAAATATTCTGGATGATTCAGATTTTAAAATAAAAATGTGAAATAAGTCGAAAAATAACATTTGATTTTCATTGTACATGTATTTTTTTTTAAACCTGATAGTTTGAGCCATACTGGAGGTAACCTTTGACCCTATACAAGATTACTCCAGCTTTGAGAGGGCTAACCAATATTTTTTTTTGTATTCCAGGGATTGACGATATCCTCTTCATCTGTTCTCGATCGAGCAAAACAGAAAAATTATCCAATCACATCTGAAAATGGTCAATCTTTTCTCCAGGCTCCAGATGGCTACAAATTCAATATAGTTTCCAAAGATGTTGACGAAGGTAGTGATAACTAAGTTCAACATGGTGAAAAATAATTATTTTAACATAGGTAACTTGAAGTTGTATGAATAACCACTGATTTTATTTATAAACGTTAAAATATAATCCGGTATAATTTGATATTTTTGGTAGTTTGGTGTTCAACTCAATTGCAAACAGTAGACATTTATACCCTAATTATCATGTTAATAGTTATAGTTTATCATTTTCTAATTTGCAGATCCAGTCATAACGATTTCATTGGCTAGCTCAAACCTACAAAAATCTATTGGTAAGCACATTCTTTTGTAGGTTTTATGGCACGTGCACACACACACACACGCACACACACACACACACACACACACACACACACACACACACACACACACACACACACACA